>CABHPP010131772.1:18250-45266 GCA_902168425.1 Peromyscus attwateri | reverse complement strand
GTCTAAGAAAGGAGAAAAAGGAAGAGAGAAGACATCAATCCTGATAATAAAATATATAAAAGAAAACCATATAAATGAACATTAAAATACAGCCTCGTATGCCTGAAAAAGTTAAAAGAACACTTTTAAAAGGTTATTTATTTACTTGTTTGTTTATTTATTACTTATTTATGTGTATGGGTGTTTTGACTGTAGGTATGTCTGAGCATCACATATGTGCCTGATGCCTGTGAGGTCAGAGAGGGCATTGAAAACCCTGGAACTGGAGCTGCAGATGGTTGTGAACCACCATGTGGGTGCCGGGAATAAAGCTCAGGTCCTCTCCAAGGACAAGTGTTCTTAACTGCTGAGCCATTTCTCCATCCTCATAATAAGGTTTAGTATTTACAAATGTAAATGATTTCATATGTACAAGTTCATTAGTAAAATTCACCTATGGCAGAAAACAGAAGGAGCACATATGTGACACCCTCATCTGAGACAGGAATATTTTATGAAATTGAATCCTCTCAAACAAGTAGAGGAGGGAGCCTTAGGAAACCTTACTCTTGTGACCTGAAGGCACCATTCCCTCCTTAGACAAAAAGCATAGAGAAGTCTCATTGTGTTTACAGCACATCCTGCTGAGTATTTGCATACAGAAGCCACAGAAATATACTGGCAGAATGGAGACTTGTCATCATCTGCCAGTAAAACAAATTCTTACATAGGAAGGCCAAGGAATCTGCAATGCTCCATCAGGTCCAATAAGAATATAGCCAGTTTCCCAGCTCTCAAATCAATAGTGTGTCCTTAGACTATCCAAGAGGAATAACTTGGAAAATACCATAAATGCATTCATTTTCCATCTTTTTGTTCTTGTGCCCCGGGTCTGTGACAGTTTTGCTGTTGTTTATTTGGGGGAATATTTAAAATAACTTTTACATTTTTATTTTAATTGTTAAGGTTCTTCAATTCTCTTCCACTGCAGTCACTCCTTTTCTGAATTCCTATTGTGAAGCTTTACTTGTACTGGGAAAAGAAGCTAGGCATGAAGGAGTCCAGCTGTTTGCAATCAAGTTAGAGAGAAAAGAAAAGGCCCTATTTATTTTCCCCATGCTCTTTCCTTAGACACCACTCCTGTCCCCTACCTTATGCCTGAGAACAGTGACCTTGATGACCTACAGAACTTTCCTACCCTCTGAAGAGGATAAAAAAATGGAGCAGCACAAGATACAGAGGAGAAATTCAACAGAAATGAATATCCAGAGAATGTCTTGAGAAAGTGAGGTTGATGACAGTCCTTCCTACAGGGGCTTATTTTGTAGTGTGAAAATTATACTGGTCTCAGATATAGGGTAATTCTTTCAGGAAACAGTAACAGCTCTGTCACAGACAATGGAGTAAAGCAAATTCCACAAAGTTAGAATCACATTTGCAGTATCAGAGGTGGTGTTTTTCTACCCATTGCAATCATAGCATCAAAGTGGCTGTTGACCTGACAAAATTATCCCTATTCTAATGTTATCTTTCATAAGAAAAATCAGAACAAATTGTCAGGTTATGGTTCACTGGGAAACTAAAAGATTGGCTCTAGGATCTGTTAGTTTTTCTAGTTTTACCAAAATACAGTTTGTAGGATGTAGACCATCCTCACTGCATCTGAGGAGATGAGTAGTAACGTCCAGAGTTCTAATCATGTGTCTGATTGCCATATGAAGAAGACATCTTGAAAAAGGTTACAATCACATCAACACTTGATTCCAGAATGAGTCATTATGGTGGACTGTGTGCTGGCCCTCCCCCGGGGTGACATTTTTGAAGATGAAGACTCACTGGCAGTCAGCTCAGTGTGATGCATTCTGTAGATCATTGCTTGCTGAAGAAGCAAAGAAAACAGAATTGGACAGAGGAGGATGTTGGGTTTTCCATCATCCAAAGACCTTAGGAGGGATAGCATATTCGTTGTTTTTCTGTTATAATATTCAAGGTGAACAGCTTAAGGAAGGAAAGATCCATTCTGGTCGCAACTTGAAAGTATAGACTGGAGAAAGAACAGAGACAGGAGCATGAAGTAGTTGGTCACTCTGAATCAACAACCATAAAGCAGAGTGGGATGAATTGTGATAGTCCACTCACTTGTTCCTTTTCAGCCCAGGACCCTAATCCATTGTGTAGTGTTGCCCACACATAAGATGGGTGTTTTTATCTTGATAAATACTATCTGTAAATACCCGTCAGAGTTGTGATTATAAATCCAGTCAAGTTGCAAACAAAGATTAGCCATCATCAATTTGATATGCAATCCACCCTTCCTCAATTTGCTACCCAACCACATCTTATATCTTATCTAATTTCCAAATAAAGACAGCAACAAGATCATGGTTCCATATAATATGATCTAATTTTTCTACATACAACTGTAGGGAGCTGCGTGTAGCCACGCCTTACAGGTGGCGCTGGTTACCGCCTTCCGCCATCCCGACGGCGAGTGCTCCCCATGTTAAACAGCTCCAGGTGAGGCTGTAGCGGAATGTGTGGCTTGCTTACGCATGCTTGAGCCTATTGGGCAATGCCCACGTGGCGACCTGGGGTTGGCTGCCCAGAGCCTATATAAGGTCGGGAGAGGCTATGCCCGGGGATTCCTTCAGAAGGAGGGGATCTTTTAGAAGTCAGGATACAGTTTAAAGGCCTGATTAAATTGCAAGGAGAAGAGCTCGGTGTCGTGTCTTCCTTGCTGGACGAGGGGGCGCCACATACAACCAAAAATTATTCCAATTCTTCACCTAGAAGAGAGAACAAAGTCCCTGGCTTCCAAGGTCTCATGCTCATTTCATAATCCAGGAACATTTACTCCATCTCTGAAAGTCTCCAAGGCCTTAAAAATTCTAACACTGTTCAAATGTTTAGCATCTTCTGAGATTTGAGGCAATCTCTTAACTGGCAGCTTCTACATAATCCAAAACAAATATTTTTATTTATTATTATTTATTGTGAAATATTTATATTAAATATTTCCATTATACGATGTCAAAGAATAAGTATTCCCATTCCATAAAGGAGAAATGCAGGCATATCTAGCCAAGACTGGGCCTAAGCCAGTACCAAACTCAAAACTTAGCAGCACATACACACACAAATTCCCACATCTCCTTGTCCTGCATCTGGGCCTCTTGGCACCATCATCCTGGCTTCAGAGCGCTAGGTAACCCTGCCACCCACCATATTTCTGCCACCTGCTGCACACCTTACCTTCTCTTGGGGCAGCTTGACTCTGTGTCTGTAACTTTCCTCATCAGACCTGTCATGCATGGTCTGGCATCTCCAACATCCTGGTGTCACCATGCACCCTCAGTTTCACATTCACAGCTTCCTACAGTGGCCTCAGGTAGCTTCCTCGTAGGGAATCTGACTCTGCCATACATTGCAGGGCTTCAGTGAATTTCTGGAACCTTTTTCTGCAAGTCTTTTTTTTTTTTTTTTTTTTTTTTTCTGCAAGTCTTTATAGCCCTTCATTCTTGCATTATGTGCCTGGGCAGCTGAGTCTGCAAAAATACTTGCTTAAGCAGTTGGTTCTGAGCAGGAAGCCCTTTTACACGAACTTGCACTTACACAAAATTGCCTTTTACACGAATTTGCACTTTCCTAAGCTGGACGCTTCAATGGTTGGTTAGCTCTCCAGAAGGGAGACCTGGAACCCAGGAAAGGTAAGTGCACTGCTTGCTTCCCAGCCTCCCTTTTTTCCCTGGAGACAATCAGATGCAGCAGGGAGCCAAGTCAGGCAAGGACTCATTTATTTAAACACAACAAGCTCCTTTTAAAGCATAAAGAAAACAATATGGGGGGGGGGGGAGGCAAATGCCCCATTGGGCCTGTCAGCTTAAAGGTTACCCAATCACACACCTAGTCTACAGTATTTACAGTGTTGTCTATGAGGGAATCATGTACTGACATCATCTTTCTTTTTTTTTTTTTTTTTTTTTTTTTTTTGGTTTTTTCGAGACAGGGTTTCTCCGTGTAGTTTTGCTCCTTTCCTGGAACTCACTTGGGAGACCAGGCTGGCCTCGAACTCACAGAGATCCGCCTAGCTCTGCCTCCCGAGTGCTGGGATTAAAGGCGTGCGCCACCACCGCCCGGCAAAATTTGTTTTTTTCCTATTTTTTTTTTTTTTCTTTTTCCGGAGCTGAGGACCGAACCCAGGGCCTTGAGCTTGCTAGGCAAGCACTTTACCACTGAGCTAAATCCCCAACCCGACATCATCTTTCTTGGCCTGAAGCTCCAATCATATTTTTTTGTAAACAACTTGGGTTCCACCCTCCACACTTTCCCGGGGGGCCAGCTTTACTAGCACCTGGCTTGGCTCCGTTGGCCCTTCCTCCACACCACTGTAAACCTGGGGGAAAACAGTAAACAGTAACCATGCCACAACCTGAAGGCTGTTCTGTCATGAAATAGTTTCCACCAAACACATTAGCAAATTACTTTTAGAAACAGCCTCATTTAGATTTTTTTAGGGCATGGACAGAATGCAGCTGGGTTCTTTTCCAAGATGTAGCATGAATTACTTCTATCCCAATCCCAGCAGAGTCTTTGTTCACCTCTGAAACCTCTTGAGCCTGCCCTACACTGTCGATACTTTTCTCAGCATTTCTGTCTTCCAAACTCCTACCAGAATTGCCTGTTACTTTATGTTTATAGTGTCCCAGGGCTTCTCAGGCCAGCAACCCCAAATTCTTCCACATTGCTAATGCAAAGCACTTCTAAACAACAGCAATGACACGCGGTCAGGTTTATCACATCCATGGCAATCCTACCCCCTGGCATCTGTTTTCTGTATTGGTTACTTTTCCAATTGGTGTGAGAAACACTTGACAAAAACAGCGTAAAGAAGAAAGCTTATTTTTACTCACAATTGGAGGACACAGTTCACGCTGATGTGAAGGCCGTGTGGCAGGGACATGAGGTGGCTCGTCACATGTCACATTTGAGGATATAGCCCATGTTATTAGTATAGGCAGAGTGGCAGGGACATGAAGTGGCTAGTCACATGTCACATTTGAGGGTACAGCCCATGCTGGTGTGAAGGCCCTGTGGCAGGAATACAAGGTGGCTAGCCATATTACATTTGCTGTTAGGAAGCAGAGAGAACTGGATTCTCAAGCTCTGCTCACTTTCTCGGTACTGAGTCTAGGACCTCAGGCCATATGCTAGTGTCACCTACATTCATGGTGTCTCTTTGGTTCCTACTTAAGCCTCTCAGGAAATGCCTTCAGTAGTGCTCAGTGGTCTTTACTCTGCGATTCTAAAGCCTGTCAAGTTGAGAGTGAATAATAATAGCCATGATAGGCTAGAAAGAGAAATAGAGGAGGCATGGTTCTACATCAGTGTTTCTAAGTTGTGACCTTTATCCTCTGCTCTATTCCATGTGTGCACCAGTTCAAAAGGGAAGACCAGCTGGACACAGCCTAGATGTCGTCCACTTCACTGCCCACTATATGTAGGGTAGCAGGAATGAACCCTTCCAAGCTACTTTCTGTTCCTCCATCCTTTCTGCCTCATAGGTGGGCTAGACCAATCTTCACAGTACTCTTGAAGGGAAGTGGGATCAGGTTTGTGGGTTTGTTTTTGTTCTGTTTGTTTTTCCCTGTGTGAAACAGTGTCCCATTACGTAGACCTGGCTGGCTTGGAATTCACTATGTAAACCAGGCTGCCCTTGGACTCACAGTGATCTGCATGCCTTCACCTCCTGGGTACTAGGATTAAAATGCACTACAACACCCAGAAAGTGTATGTTTTTAAACCTCAGTCTTTCTCCCTAAAATGGCACCCGTAGTGACTTGACCCATGAGAAGTAGCAGATACCTTCAGACAGAAGGTATAGGGTTAGTGGAGAAAGACCAACTTGCTCACAGCCCATGCCTGGAACAATGAAACATAACTTGATGGAAGGTGGGGCAAGGCTGTTCATCACAGGCACTGGGCAACAACTGGAGGTGCCCAAATGATGTAGAGAGGGATCAAGGGATGTGAGAACACACATTGTCAGACTTTAAGCATCTACAGCTTGGGTATGAGGAGAACGGGGGTATGTGGCCACACCACCAAGGTATTCTGAAGAATCAGGATAAGATGTGAGGTACTTGGCAGGTTATGATGTGCCTGGGGTTTTACTGAGGATCTGTGGAAATCATTATTTTGTCTCTACTAGGATCTGGCTATACTTCCTGCAATGGCCTATTTGCAACCCTGAAGTTCTAGAGTAAACAGTCATAAATTACTGGGTGTTCTTTCTTTCAACTCCCAGCATTAGGCAGCACCCAGAGTGATTCCACTAAGGAGTGCAGAATGAGTAAGGGAAATAAATCTGGTAGATCCTGAGATGTGGACAAAGTGGCATCTGGGTGGGACCTGAGAACAGGGAGAAAAGACTTTGAAGTCACATGAGCTAACGTGCTGGGGTGGAAGTCAGTCGTCCTGTGCAACTCTGGTTATATCATCTTTATTTAGCTAAGGAGCCCAGATAAGCAAGCTTTTCACTCCCTGTTGAGTGTGGAAAGGTCATGTAAACTTGCATGGGAGGCAAAGTTTCATCTGCTGCCTCCCATTTCCCTTGCAGTGTCCCAGGTCTGCCCTTCCTTTTTTCTAGGCAAATGTGTGATCTCATGCTATTCACACATCTTTCTGCCCATTTTCCCATGTGAGTTCTTCACAAACATTTACCTTTTAACAGTGTGTGTCTCAATTTTCTGTTGTGAAAGACAACATATTTGTAATGTGAAATTCCAAACTCAGAACAAAGAGAGCTTAGGAAGGCTACAGAATGAATGGAGAGTGGTTGGGTATGAGCTACTCCAAAGAGAAGAAACAAAACCAAGCATCAAGTTCATCAAGTTTGGATCCATGCTTACAGGTACTGTATAGTGCTGGTTCAACAAACCATGGGTCACTTTGCATGGCTACCTTTCAACACACAGGACCAGAGGTTGGAGGAGGGTGGACACTGTTAGCATTTCCTGGGGTCTTTCTGAATGTTAGGAAATGGTGACTAGACATCCATCTGCATGAATGACTTCTAGATGGTAGGGTATTTTTATTTTCTTCCGGGGGGGGGGGGTTATCTTCACCACCTCTGTTTGTATTTACAAAGTGACAACTGCTAATTCCCATTTTGAAGGCAGGGAAACTTAGGCTCAGAAGATGAAATGGACTCTCTATAAAGTCAGAAAGACACATTTTTTTTTTGTTTGTTTTTTTGTTTTTTCGAGACAGGGTTTCTCTGTGTAGCTTTGCGCCTTTCCTGGAACTCACTTGGTAGCCCAGGCTGGCCTCGAACTCACAGAGATCCGCCTGCCTCTGCCTCCCGAGTGTTGGGATTAAAGGTGTGCGCCACCAACGCCCGGCTAGAAAGACACATTTTTAAAGTTACATTTTCCTGTAATTTCTCTGTCTTTAATGTCTTTCCAAATGTTATGAAAATAAAAGTTTTTTAAACCCTCTATGAGACTTGGGAAAATGAGGCCAAGTGGCAGAGTAGACATGCCCTGATGCTGAAATCAGGTAGACTTGAGTGAGCGCCTAGATCCACACCCTGCCTGCCATTCTAGAACATGGAAGCGCTCAGACAGAGGCAGTCAAGACCAGACTAGGGCAGGCAACACAAGACACCCGGGTGAAACCCAAAAGAGAGGAGTGTACCGTAACAAAAGCTCTGGGAGATATGGAGGTGGTAATTACTTCTTCCAGCAGCTTCTTTGAGAGATGGGCACACACATTTTGTTTGGCAAAGAAGGTTTTTTTGTGTTTTGTGTGTTTTTTCAGGAGGTAAACACAGAGAATCTTTGGACCAGAACAAGAATCTTGCAGGTGGGGTAGGCTACTGAAGTCTGACAAGAAGAGCCTCAGAGTGTAGATTATTCTGAAGAGGAGACAGGGGAAATATGTTGTAAACAGGTATGCCAGTCCCTGGTCAAGACTACCAAAGACAGTGTGTGAAAAGGTAAAACGTGTCAGTTGCAAGCTAGGGGAGAAGAGACTCACTGGATGCTGAGAGCCCAGGAGCAGCTCAAAGAAATGGCAGAAAAGGAGAAGCCCCATGGTGGCCAAGTAGGAGCTGACAGCCATGGCTTCGCACCCAAGGGATAAGCAATGAATCGTCCAAATGACGAGGGAAGAAGAGACCTGGGCACCCACATGCAGCAGGTGACTCTGCTTTGCCTCTGCTTGTCCCTTCTGGTGCTGGGCCACGCACACTCCAAAAAGAGATTCCAGGCTGGGGACTGCAAAAGGAACCACACTTCCAAAAGTGATCATAAAGAAACCCCTACGCCGTGCCCCCCCCCCCCAAGAATGGTCTCAATAAAGAATTCCCTAAAACCCAGAGAAGTCCCAAGTGGAGCTCAGAAGAGCAACCTGTTCTCACAAACAGATGTGTTCAGGCCACGAACAAAAACATTAGTCCACAGGGACAAGATCTGAGTTGATACTGAAGGTATAAAGATTAATTAAAAGTTTACAAATGAAAATCTATAAACACAAGAATTTAAGAAATGAGCTATGTTAATCACCATCTATGGCAAAAAGAATCTTTCTTTGATGGGATTTGAGGAATGCACTATGGGTACATTAGGAGTCACTTTAATATTGCATCATTTATCATAGTAATAGTAGTAAGTTCTCCTCTAAGGCCCATGACCTGTCAACAGCAGGTTCTTAGCCCTAATAACAGTGCCAGGTGGGTTCCACTCCATTGTGGAGCAGGCTTCAAATTCAATCAGAAAGTGGTTGGTTACTCTCATGACATTTATGCCTATTACTCCAGTGGTCATCTCTTCTGAGAATGGTCATTTTTGTAGCTCACAGGGATCACGTCTGGATAAGACTGACTGTACATTTTCTTCTCCAGTAGTATGTATAACACCTTCCAGCACTATGAAAGCTATCCAGTAATGTGCTAAAGTTGTATAAAGAGTAAGAAGAAATTAAAATAAAACATTAAACAAAACTTGTGTAACTATGTCTGTCCGTGTATGCAAATACTTTTTGAAACATAAGAAGGGTGCTATTATATACATGAAAAATGAAAAATAATATACATTTTTGGGTGAAGTCTTGGATGGATTAGTACCCTATGCCTTATATCAAAGAGTTATTACTGATTCCCTATGTGGTGATATTGTGTTCCCCAAAATATTGTGCACCCTAATAAACTTATCTGGGGTCAGAGAACAGAACAACCACTAGATATAGAGGCCAGAAAATGGTAGCACACAAGCCTTTAATCCTAGCATTCCAGAGGCAGAGATCCCTCTGGATCTCTGTGAGTTCAAAGCCACACTGGAAACAGCTAGGCGTGGTAACAAGAGCTTTAATCCCAGGAAGTGAGAGCAGGAAGCAGAAAGGTATTTAAGGCATTAGGACAAGGAACTAGAGCTGGTTAAGCTTTTAGTCTTTTGAGCAGCAGTTCAGCTGAGATCTATTTGGATGAGGACACAGAAGCTTCCAGTCTGAGGAAACAGGATCAGCTGAGGAACTGGCAAGGTGAGGTGGCTGTGACTTGTTCTGCTTCTCTGATCTTCCAGCATTCACCCCAATACCCAGCTCCAGGTTTGTTTTTATTAATAAGACCGTCTAAGATTCGTGCTACATCCCTATTTAAATGTAAAAGGAAAAACATGGGGCTAGAGATATGCCTTAGCAATTAAAAGCACTTGTTGCTCTTGTGGAGGATCCAGGTTTCATCACCAGCACCCACGTGGTGGCTCACAACTATCACAACTCTAGTTACAGAGGATCCAATGCCTTCTTGTATACAAAGACTATTTAGAAGCCAGGCTGTGGGCTCATGAGCAGATGACTGAGTATGAACTGTGTGCTTTTGGAGGTAAAGTCAGACTGCTGTTGGAAGATCTTGAGACATTCATGTCAACTCAATAGATAACAGAAAGAAGTTTGGTTTGAATATTGGATGATGCTATGGTTTGGATACAGGTTGTCACATAGAGGTTCGAGCATTATAATTTTTTATAATTTTATAAAATTTTATAATTGCCCCATGTGGCAATATGAGTAAGATGGTGGTACCTTTAATATGTAAAGCCTTGAGGCCCAGCGAGAGGCAATAAAGTTATGTGAGTATGACCTTTTGAAAAGATGAATTCTCTGCTCTTAGAGTCAGGCTAGCTCCTCCAAGAGAGATTGTTGTGAACACAGCCCCACCCACCCACCCGGACCCTCTCATGTTTCTGGCTTTTAGTCTCACCACAGCATCCCTCCCTCTTTCAAACACCCTTGCCATGGTGATGTCATCCATCAGGAGACCCTAACCCACCCCAAGCTGATGCTGTGCCATACTCCATGACTTCTAGAATAGTGAGCTAAATGGAGCACTTTTCTCTATCACGTGCATAGCGTTGAGTGGCGAATGTCAATATGGGGGGTGGGTTATGGGCATCCTTAGTAGATGGGTTTAAAATCGCAGTGCTATTTTGAGGTATCGTTCATTCTTTGAAGGTGTAAGAAAAGTACAAGTTGCGCTGTCTAGAGAAGAAGCCGTGAGGACACTCACCTCCCACTCATCCAAGTCCTTGTTTTAATTTACATTTACTACTTTGACTGGGAAGCTTGTGGGCTTCCTTTGGTCAAGCCAATTATAAGTGACAAAGGATCAATTAAGTTTTAATTCATTGCTCATTGGGCCCAAACACTCATAAGAACTATAGAACAACCTTGGACAAGAAGTGCTAAGATCTCACTCAGTTGAGACATTTATCCTGACAATGAAAACGAATCAATCACTTCCGTCAGTGTTCTCTTTTATATCAGTAGCACCTGCAAAGGCCCAGGACATGGCAGTTTGGGTTTGATGAGATCTTCAGATGCAATGTGAGCCTTGGCGTTGCCTGAGTCCCTGGAGGTTTGCCTCTTGGTGGCTTCCAGTACACACTGATGTTAATCGAGAATTAATCGATATTGCTGTAGAGTGAAAAATCAATGAATGGGTTTTTTTGTTTGTTTGTTTGTTTGTTTGTTTTTGGGGGGGTCAATGGTTTCATTTCCAATTGTGTCAAAATGTGAAGCATTATCTCAATTGATTGCTTTCTGTTGCTGGAGCTCTTCCTTCTTTCCTTCCTTCCCTTCTTCTTTCTTTCATTCCTCCCTTCCTTTCTTCTTTTCTTCCCTCCCACCTCCTTCCCGCCTTCTTTCCTTCCCTGCTGCTCTGCACAAGAGACACCCTCTGGAGTGATGTCCTCTCTACCTTAGCTCTATTTTTCACTTTTCTTGCTGTTGGGAGCCTCAGTTCAGTGTCACTGGGTTTAACAGCTGTCCTCACTGTAAGCAAGTGTTGAATCCACTACTTTGTTGTTTCACGGGTACCTTAGGCCATTTTCTCTGTGACTTTGCAGGTTTGTTATTGTTAAAACAGAGAGCTAGGAAGTGCAGCAGAATCGCGCAGCTGTCTTACTTAGGGTTTCTATTGCTTTGAAGAGGCAACATGACCACGGCAACCCTTATAAAGGAAATTTGGGTGAGCTTAGTTTCAGAGGTTTAGTCCATTATCATCATGGTGGCCTACAGGCAAACATGGTGCTGGAGAAGGAGCTGACAGTTCCACATCCTGATCCATGGGCAGCAGAAGCAACTGTGACTTGAGGTGTAGCTTGAGCATAGGAGACCTCAAAGCCCACCTCCACAGTGACACACTTCCTCCAACAAAGCCACACCTACTCCAACAAGCCCACACCTCCTTATAGTACGATTACCCTATGGGGGCCATTTTCTTTCAAACCACCACACTGGCCATCTGTTAGACCCACAGATCTCAACATACCACTGTGTAAGAATTTGCTCTCTCCCTCATCCCTCTCTCTGTCAATATTTTACATTTATAATCATGTAAGGGTACAGCTTTATATCTCTGTCTAACAACACAATAAATTGGATTCCTTAGTGATTGTGAAGAGAAATTCATGAGCTTTCATACATATACCTCAATACCTTGAGGGTCAGGAGAGCTGGTATGGCAGCTGCCAGGACAGTAACAACACAGATCATCAATGTCATTGCCCTTCCCTGAGCATCAATATCTCTTGTCAGACAATGACATTATCCTTGGAATGGAAGCCTCTGTCCTTTCTGCCAACCCTACTAAAATTTATGCTGTTCTTTGGATGTGCAGATGTTAAGGATCTGACCTCTAACCTTCTCTGGCTTTCTGTTGCAAAGATCTCTTCATCCCAAACACTGCCACCATCGTGGTACCATATAACATGAGACCATGTGACCTAAAAGGACCTTAACAGCACTGAAACTATGCTGGTGGCCTCTCATCCTCCCAAATTGTGAGATAAATAAACATTTTTTCTTCCTAAGTACTCAGCATCAACTATGTAATTATAGTATGAAAATAAATGAATATGCACAGCCATAAACTTAAAATACCTTTTATCTACCCTGTTGGTAAGACTCAATTTATGACCTAGAGCTACTGGGGTGACTGAGTACACAAAGCCCTACATTGAACAGGTACAGTTGACAGAGTCTCAGTGTCACATATTGTCACAGCCTAAAAGAGAGCACTTTGTGTTAGGGAGGATCACAAAGTGGACCATGGAGACAGAGTGAAAGAAGATGTTTGGGAATTGCAGTAACAGCAGAATAAGGAGTCATTTGGATCCTAAAGGAGAAGCCTGAGGAGAATAATCAAGAGTTAGACTGTGAAGGTCCTGCACTCTCATCAGGTATCAAAATCATATAACAATGGTATGAGCATTAAATTTAAACCTCAAACCACAGAAGAAAAATGGAATAAATCTCTTCCATGTTCAAGGATAAAGTTGAGCAACAAAGGGGTGATCCATTGAGAGCTTACTGAAGGATGTAGAAGATTTCAGGCTTTTGAATAACATTGTTAATATCTAGAATATGATAGAAAAATATTAATGCTCTGAGATAACATGGCTTTTGATATGTGACCTACAGATGATAACACCAACAATGTGAAAAAGAAGAAGAAAAACATTATTTGACGGCATGGAGATTTCAAATAATATATTTCTCACAGCTGTTTTTACAAAACATCTAGAAGAGTCTTTCACCAAATGAGACCTTCAACTGAAAGAAGTAAATTAAGTGGAGAAACCCAGCATCCAACTCAAGAGAGATGCAAAGTGGTTTTCCAAGTTGCTGAAGCAGGGAAGTCCACAGACAACCACGGACGATCAGACACAGAGAACAACTGGCCACAACTGGAGATGGTCAGGGGACCCAAGAGAGAGCTCCCAGCAGGGCAAGAGCAGGATAGGAGCAGGACAGACATCAAGGAGGATGATTAAAGAGTGAAACTAAACACAGTGAGAGAATGCTTCATTAACTATGGGAGTATTGGGGGCTAAATCAATAATAATGCAACTAAATAATAGCAGCACAATCCAAATAAACACTAGAGAATAATAAAACTCTTCACTGTGAGGACCACATGTGCACAGTTTTACAACATGATGTATAAGCTTAGTATTTATCTAGAAAATATGCCTGGAGAATGTGTGTCTTGAGCAGAAATTAATGTTAATGAACATTAATCTTTACATTTCATAGCATTGAAATTAAAAATGAAATTCAAGCAATTACCAGTGCAGCTGTGTAATTAAGAGACATGGAATTGCATCTCAAAAGAATTGTTACAGAAATTTAAAGTGAGTCTATCTTCTGAAATCCCAGATACACAGGAGGCTGAGTCAGGAACATTGCAGGTTCAAGACCTGCCTGGGCTATGGCATGAGTTTGAGGCTACCCTGGGCAACTCAGTGAGATGCTCTTTCAAAATAAAGTGGAAAAAAAAGCACTAGAACTCAGGTGTAAATGTTTGCATAGACCCTAGTTTCAACCCCCAATTGCTTTCCCCCCAACTTCTACAAAAAAGAAAAAGTGGAAGCTCAAAGTTTTCATTTCTGTGGGTTCTAAGATATTGAGGAAAGGGAACAGACTTATTTTCATTAAAAATCCCTTGTGTAATAATTAATTTAATCTTAACCTTGTGAATCCACATCTTTAAAAAATAAGTTTTTTAAAAAAAGGCATTGAATAAATTTCAATGTATTGATGATAAAATATTGCCAAGTGTTATAATAATGTGGCATTGACATTATTTATAGAAATAAAACAAGTTAATTAAAAATGTCCAGTGAGTAATGTTTTAGAATTCTAGTCAATAATAGTTAAGGATTACTAAACAGACAGAGTCTTCATAGATGAGGCAATAGCTCCATAGACAGCCATTCTCCACAGGTTATTATGCGATTTGATGAATGGAAATTATAAATAATAGGAATATTTATTATGTGTGTACTTTCTCAATTAGTTCTGAAATTTATATGTAAAAATAAAGTAAATTCATAAAGCCAAATTTTAAAAGGAAAGCAACAATAAATAGTCAAAATTAATAAATACTATAAAATCATGTCTATGAGCAGCACTGAATTCTTTGTAGGAACAGATATGTTAATGCATGACGAGAACATCGCTACATATCTATGAACTTGTTGGGGACTCAGTGAAGACAGCATTGGCATCATAGATAAGTTATCAAGGAGTAAATCACAGAGAAAGTAGTGCACAATGTAGGTCAAGTATGGGGGAAGAAAGACAGCAACCTACCACATGCCATGTGCACATTCAAACTCTCGATTAATCGTACTTACTTGAGCATGATATATGGCTTAGAAACAAACATGCACATACACATATTTAGGTATTTATACACAATCACAAATATTTATTTGAATGCTGAATACAAATTAGTGTTTTATTCTGACTTTAATTTGCATCATTTGGTTACTAATAAGGTAGATCTTTGATTGAATTTCAAATTTCAAGTGGCTGTCAGAGTTTATGGTCACTGTTATATGCATGCCTCTTCTAGCTTTGTAAGCATTGCTATGGGTGTTTTAATACAGAGATTTTGTATTCTCAATTAAAGTTCCAAATCTGTTGAATTTAAAATTGGCCTGACTTAGAAAAGGCTTGAAAAGGGACTGGGTGAAAAGGGAATGCAAAGCATGGGAGAGTCAAGTATGGAGGATTTCTCCTGCCCTGGGAGGGTTCCATGGCAACCATCATGGACCTCTGAGAAGTGAGAGCCCCTGCATGCTCACAGACAGCAAGGAAGCAAGGCACAGGAACAGGATCATACCAAAAAATGAATGAGCTGGAGAGAAGACTCTCCGAGGTGAGTAGAGCTGGTCAACACTTTGGTTTTAACTTTATAAAGACTTTTCCAGAGACCCCAAGTATGCCATTCCTGGTCACCCACTTTACAGTACAATATCATCAGCTAATAAATGCAGGTTGTTTTGAGCAACTGCTTTTTACAGAAAATGGATATACATGAGTAGAAATGATTGTTATCTGTATGTCTTTTACATCTCTAATTGCTAATAATTTTGGTTTATTTTCATGAAATAACGCTTCTCTCTTGCTGATCTTGAATCATATGTGCATCCTAGATATTAATAAAGACATGGTGTGTTTACTCTCCCAGACTATCATTGTCAGTTTCCTTTTCTACTATGTCTGACATAGAGTCTTTATTCTGGTTGGATAATACTAACCATGCTATGCAAATGTGTGCTCAGTACTTGCCCGTGTTGTCATTCTATATATCATTATGGCATATTATTATGATACATTATATTTGTCATATCTATGGCATATATAATGTAAGATTTCCTTTTAAAATGAGTGCTTTGGGGCCTTTTTGAGAAATCCTTACCTCATCTGCATTAGCCAGTTCTACTTTGGTAGAATCTTAAAACAGCAAAGGTTTGTTTCTTATTTATTTTATAAATTGTCCAGTCCTCTGCTGTAGCTCTCTGCTTCCCCATGGGCTCCAGGGCTCCAGAGCAGGCCATTTTGGGGGGTAGAATGGAAAAGAATGATATTGGTACAGACATTGTAGAAAGACCTTTATGGTGTCTGGGAGAAGGGGCTACAAGGTTCCCCCTAAGCCAGATTTCACCATACAAAGGAAGTCACAGGCCAGGCCCACTGACACTGGGTTGAAGAAAGAATGACCTTCTTAGAATCCTATACTTCCAACAAAGTTGCAAATCATTTACATGCACTTTCTTCCACTATTTTTCTTAATGGAATACAACACACACACGTACCCCACACAAACACACACACACTAAAACCACCCACATAGCACTAGCATGTACATATTGAAAGAATACATTAGTAAATTTGGGAAGGTATTACTTTCCATCAAGTGAAACAGAGGAACCCACACACTATTTTAAAATAATATTTATTTTTCTTTATGAGTTTGAGTGTCTTCCTATATGTGCACCATGTGTGTGCCTTGTGTTTGTGGATACTAGTTAGGCCATTGGATCTCAGGGAACCAGAGTCACCATGTGGGTGCTGGGATCCACTCCTGGGTCCTCTGAAAGAGCAGCCAGTACTCCTAACTGCTGAGCATGCTCTCCAGACACATACAAACACTTTTGAAATTACTAAGGGACAGCCAACTGAGGTCCTGAGATCTGCACAGCTACACCCACTGACTGAGGGTTTCAACAGAAGGCATTACAGAATTTATGGAAATTGGTATCCACTATAATACAAATCAGGATCACCACACTGGCAAGATATTACTGACCATTAAAAACTATTTAATATTGCATTACCTCATAGTCTGTTACTAGTATTGAATGAGGAAGAACAGTTCATCCAAAACTATTCAGATCCCTGTGTTCCAAACATGAAATCATTTATCTTTATCAAGACACTCTTAGTATAATCATTATTTTCTTAAGGGTGCTGCACATGCAGCAGGATCATTATTTGTTCCTTTGAGTCCATCTCCCTAAGCAAGAGAGGCTAAATTGACATGGATCATGGGAGAGTTGCAGTGAACAGGGAGGTCACACTGTATTCTCAGGAAGTGATCCTTTTAGTTTCCTGTGAGTGTGCCTTCTTTGGTTCAGTCACTTAGCATAGAAAAAAAGAAAGTCATAGAAATCCAATTACCTCATAATAGAGTGAAATTGTGTTGTTCAGCTGGAAGGTGTAGCTTTTTTTCCCTGTAGATCATTAATGTTTCATTTGATGATCTTGGAATAAGAAAAAATTACAGCTGTCCTGAGTTGTGTAATCTACACCAACTTCTTTTTTTGGATATAAATTCTCACATTTATTTTTAGAGAACATTAAAATAGGTATCATTTTGTTTTTAAATATTGGACTTGTTAAAAAAATCTTCATTCAGTTTTTCCAGTTCTGCCTGCCTTGGAATCTGAACAAGAATTCAAGTCAACCTTCTCTTGGGCTCCCTTACCAGGCAGGTCATCGGATTGCACTCAGTCTCCTTAGAGTGCAGAGCAGAGCTGGGCATAGCAGAGCATGCTGAAAATCTCAGAATTTGGAAGACTCAGTCAGAGCCCCAAGTTCCAGGCCGACCTGGAGTCCATAGCCTGACTGTGTCTTCAAAAGAAGGGCAGACAGACTAGCATGCTTGAGTAGCTTTCTTCCTGTGACAATTACGTCATACAACACATACATAGATCTGTGTGGTTTTAGTATTAAGAGCCACAAATTTGTGTTTGACAAATGAAGTGATTCATGAGTCGTTTTTATCTGAAAAGAGAAAATTTAGCCATTCAGATAGTGCATCTTCAAATTCAGAGACGCTTTCTTCTCATCACATGCTTGTTGTACTCAAACTCTTTTGATTGTTTTCGCAGTGTGTGTTACATGTTTATGTGGGGATGTGTGGGTGGGTGCATTTACCTGTGCGTGTATATGTGTAGGCCAGAGGTCAACTTTGGTGGCTTCTTCTGTCACACTTTACCTTATTTTGTAAGGCAAAGTTTCTCACTAAAACTAGAGTTTATGAGTCAGCTTAACTAACTGGCCAGCAATCCCCAGGATCTTCCCATTTTGCCCTAACACTGGCGTCACAGGTGTACATGGATTTTTATGTCCTCACAAGCCACATTCTCTTTCAGACTATGTGGAATCCTGTATCTGAAAACATATTTGCATTGTCCATCCCTGCCTCTGCCATCCCTTCCTCTTTTTCCTTCTTGACGCCCCTTTCCAGTTCCTTCCTCCTGCCTCTCTAGTGACCCCATTCACTCTCTAGCACAGTGATGTCATCAGAAGTGAAGAGATTTCAAGTTTGAAGTTCGCTGTATCCATGACTTCCCCTCCATCATCTGCCATCATATATTGCAAAAATCTGCCTGTTCCCAGCTCATGAAAATTTGCTCCTCATATTCCAAGAGGCTAGAATTTTTTATCTTTGGTCTTTGATATGTCTCGAGTAATTCTTAAATTCTGTGAGAAATCACTCCTTTGCACACATACATCTAGTTTTTCCAGTACCAATTTCTAAAAAAAGCTACTCTTCCCTTGTGCCAAATTAGTTAAAAATCAATTTGCCGCTGTAGTGAGTCTTTCTCTCACCCAGCTCCCAAATAACAGCATAGAGACTTATTAATTATGAAAACTCAGCCTTAACTGAGGGTTGTCCCACTAACTCTTATAACTTAAATTAACCCATTTATTTTAATCTATGCTCTGTTGGGTGGCTTGTTACCTCATCTCTCCATACTGTTCATGATGCTTCCTCCCCTCCTGGCTGGCAACTCCACCCCTCTTCCTTCCTGAGTCCTCTCTGTCCCTGGAATCACGCCTAACCTCTTCCTAGTTATGGGCCATTCGGCTTTTTATGACATCAATCACAGCAATACATTTTTGCACAGTGTACAAATATCCCACAACATACCACCAATTCAGGAGGGTTTTAAAAAAAATTTCTGAACTCAGTTCTGGTCCATTAATCTATGTGTTTATTTTTATGCCAGCAACATTTCCTTAATTACAGTAGCTTTGTACCAATTCTCAGAAGTAATCTTTGGCTACTCTAGGCTCCTTGTTTTTCCACATGAGCAGTAAGATTAGTTTGCCCTTTTTTTTTCTTTTTGTTTTGTTTTGTTTTGTTTTTTAAGTGATTAGGAGTTAGGGAGGGATTGTGATGAAATCCAATGTCTGGAATTTATTTATTTTTATTTATTTGCATTTATTTATTTATTCATTTATATGTGACTGGGTCTTTTGCCTGCACATATTTATGTGCACCACATGAATGCCTGGTGGCCCCAGAAACCAGAAGAGGGCATCAGATCCCCTGGGACTAGAGTTACAGCTAGTTATAGGCAGTCATGTGGGTGCTGGGAGTCAATTCCCCATCTTCTGGAAGAGTAGCTAGTGCTCTTAACAGCTGAGCCATCTCTCCAAGAACCTCCTGATATTTGAATGGGAAGGTCTTTTACTTTGTCTGTAGCTCTTTTAATATTTTCATGTTTTAAAAATTCTCCATGTATAATGTGCATAATTTTTAACTCCAAGCATGCAACAGCATTTCTTTTTTTTTTTTTGCTTTTTTAAGAAAAATTTTCATTCATTTTACACACCAATCAAAGATCCCCCTCTTCCCTTCTACCACCCTCCCCAGCCTCCCCCTCCCAACCCATCCCCCACTCCCCCTCACAAGAAGGCAAGGCCTGCCATGGGGAGGCACATCCAGTAGAGGCAAGTCCAAGCCCTTTCCCCTGCTTCAAGGCTGCAGGAGGTGTGCCATCATAGGTAGTGAGCTCCAAAAAGCCCCCTCATGCACCAGGGATAGATTCTGATCCTACCACCAGGGGGCCCTCCAAGCAGAGGGCCTACTCCAGTCCCATGCAGGCTCCACAACTATTGGTCCAACTTTCATGAGTTCCCACTAGTTTGGTTTGGTCATCTCTGTAGGTTTCCCCATCATGATCTTGATACACTTGCTCATAGAATCCTCTTCTCTCTCTTTGACTGGACTCCTGGAGCTGTACCTGGTGTTTGGCTGTGGATCTCTGCATCTGCTTCAATCAGTGACTGGAGAAAAGCTCTGTGATGACAGTTAGCGTATTCACCGATCTGATCACTGAGGTAAGCCAGTCCAGTTCAGGCACCCTCTCCACTATTTCTAGTAGTCCAAACTGGGGTCACCTTGGGGATTCCTGGCAACTTCCCTAGCACCAGGTTTCTCTCTATCCCCATGATGTCTCCCTCTATCATGGTATCTCTTTCATTTCTCTCCCACTCCATCCCTGTTCCAACTTGACCATCCCATTCCCTTATGTTCTCATCCACTATCCCCTACCCTCCATTGCCCACTCCTTATCCCCAGTTTACTCTTGGAGATCTCATTTATTTCTCCTTCTCAGGGCAATCCATGTGTCTCTCTTCAGGTCCTCCTTGTTAGCTACCTTCTCTAAAGTTGTGGGTTGTTGTCTGGTTATCCTTTCCTTTACATCTAGTATCCAATTATGAGTGAGTTCATACTGAGTCTGGGTTGCATCACTTAGGATGATATTTTCTAGTTCCATCCATTTGCCTGCAAATTTCATGATGCCATTGTTTTTCTCTGATGAGTAGTACTCCATTGTGTATATGTACCACATTTTCTTAATCTATTCTTTAGTTGAGGGGCATCTAGGTTGTTTCCAGGTTCTGTCTATTATGAATAATGCTGCTTTGAACATAGTTAAGCATGTGTCTCTGTGGTATGATTGAGCATTCCTTGGGTATATGCCCAAGAGTAGTATAGCTGGGTCTTGAGGGAGGTTGATTCCCAATTTTCTGAGAAACCACCACACTGATTTCCAAAGTGGCTGTACAAGTTCACACTCCCACCAACAGTGGAGGAGTGTTCCCCTTGCTCCACATCCTCTCTAACATAAGCTGTCTTCAGTGCTTTTGATCTTAGCCATTCTGACAGGTGTAAGATGGTATCTCAGAGTCATTTTGATTTGCATCTCCCTGATGACTAAAGAATGATGAGCAATTCCTTAAATGTCTTTCAGCCATTTAAAATTCTTCCTTTGAGAATTCTCTGTTTAGCTCTATAGCCCATTTTTTAATTGGGTTGTTCATTATTTTGATGTCTAGTTTTTTGAGTTTTTTTAAAATATATCTTAGAGAAGAGCCCTCTGTCAGATGTGGGGTTAGTGAAGATCTTTTCCCATTCTGTAGGCTGTCATTTTGTCTTATTTACTGTGTCCTTTGCCTTACAGAAGCTTCTCAGTTTCAGGAGGTCCCATTTATTAATTGTTGCTCTCAGTGTCTGTGCTACTGGTGTGTATATTTAGGAAGTGGTCTTCTATGCCAATGCATTCAAGACTACTTCCTACTTTCTCATCTATCAGGTTCAATGTAACTGGTTTTATATTGACGTCTTTGATCCACTTGGACTTGAGTTTTGTGCATAGCAATAGATATGGACCTATCTGCAGTTTTCTACATGTTGACATCCAGTTATGCCAGCACCATTTGTTGAAGATGCTTTCTTTTGTCCATCATACAGTTTTGGTTTCTTTGTCAAAAATCAGGTGTTCATAGGTGTGTGAATTAATGTCAGGGTCTTCAGTTCGATTCCATTGGTCCATATGTCAGTTTTCATGCCAATACCAAGCTGGGTTTTTTTTTTTATTACTATAGCTCTATAGTAGAGCTTGAAGTCAGGGATGGTGATACCTTCAGAGGTGACTTTGTTGTACAGGATTCTTTTAGCTATCCTAGGTTTTCTGTTTTTCCAAATGAAGTTAAGTATTATTCCTTCCAGGTCTATGAAGAATTGCGTTGGGATTTTGATGGGGATTGCATTGAATTTGTAGATTAGTTTTGGTAAGATTGTCATTTTTACTATGTTAATCCTACCTACCCATGAGCATGGGAGATCTTTCCATTTTCTGACATCTTCTTCAATTTATTGATATCTTACAAGCTAACCCCCTTAAATAACATTGGAGAAAATTGACATGTGATTTTATTTTCTAGCTTCCAGTCTATGCTGCCAATGACAAAAATCACAGGATACAATCTCTCTTTTCAAGTTTCTGTCTTATTAAAGTTGCCACTTCAAATTTTCCACATAATACTTGTCTAGTGTCAAGATCTCTCTCTACATAATCCAAACCTGTCTTGTGATCAGTCTTGCCAGAGATTGCACAAGCTAAATAAAGACCATTAGTTGATAGTCCTACCTTAAATGCCCTTTTTTCCTTGTATATAGAAATAACTTTTTCATGAATAGTATTAATAATAGTATTTCCCTGAATAGTAATAGTAATATATTTCTTTTCCTTAAAAATCATAAGCATCCTCAAAAACTGTATGGATATAGTAGTCTTTCCTTTGCCTGTAGAGGCACATTTCAAGAACTCCTAGTGGATGCCAGAAACCACATGTGGTACCAAAGCTTTTGGCTGTTTTCTACACATATGTACACAAACTTAATGCCTTTCCCTCTACAACCACGAACTTAGCGCACACTACGGTCATTCTGGTCACATTTTGGGATACTCCAGAAAGAGTACCAAAAACTTCCCTTTTCCCTTTTCACAATTTCCCAGACAGAATTTATTCTTCCTTTAGAACTTTTCACCCTCAGTAAACAGTTATTTTTCTTATGAAGTTGAGAAAAAGGTTTCACCCATTTCACCTAAAGCAAACACTCTGTGGCTTCTCTTCAATAAATATGAGCCACTGGAATCACATACTGTGGGGCTTCTATTACTTAAAGTGAGAGCTGAGCAGGGGCATTGCAATGTTGTAGTAGTCAATCTAATAACTAATGTCTACCAGGTAGCTAGCAGGGAGCAGCGTATATAGTATGGACACACTGCTCTAAGGAAGGCTTCTCTTTCATAGCCAAGCATTATGGGATGCCTCAGATTGCATCACAATACTCACAATAGCACAAAGTTAAAGTATAACTGATTGTTTCTTAGGTTTTCTATTTAATATACTTTTGAACTGCAATTGACTACAGACATCAAAGCCACAGGAAATAAATAATGTGTAAATGGAAACTACTGCTGCACTCTACCTGGCCTCTTGTGTTTGTACTGAAAATACTTTTTTTTTTTTTCAAATGGAAGTTGTCTTTATGTATAAATCTTACCAGGTTTGTTTCTATGGAGCTCTTATATAATAATAAACCATATTTTCTCTGCAAACTCTTTGATGAAGAAAAGGAGATATTTACCCTTAAAATTTTTCAAATGATTTTTTTAAGTCACATCATAGTCTTCAGGTGAGTTATTTCATACACTCAGATGGACTTCCACACCTTCCACTTGCCCAACCAGATTTATTCCTTTATGGCTCAGATTTAGAGCTGGGACTAGAAAGATGGATCGGTTGGTAAAGGTGCTTGCCTAACAAGCCTGATGACCTGCCTTCAATTTACAGAACCCATGGTGGAGGGAGAGAACTGACTCTTGAATGCTGTCCTCTGTCTTTATATGATGGCAAGTGCATACCTTCACTCATACATACACATTACACACACAAAGAGAGATACAAACATATAACACATATAAACAACACATATAACACATGCAATACATATCATACAC
This sequence comes from Peromyscus attwateri, assembly GCA_902168425.1. Lineage (NCBI taxonomy): Eukaryota > Metazoa > Chordata > Mammalia > Rodentia > Cricetidae > Peromyscus > Peromyscus attwateri. The sequence continues at coordinate 21,831 of CABHPP010131772.1, read as the reverse complement.
ACACACCACATGCATTACATATATTACAAATCATGCACCAAATACATCATACACACACACACACACACACACACACACACACACACACACACACACTGATAAATAAAATTTAGATACTTAGGGCCATACTCGTACTCAGACCTGTTTCATTTGATATGAATGTGGAACTAGAGCTGATTAATTTCCATTAAGAGAGATTGACCATGCTGAATAGAGTAAATCAAGACCAGAATCTGAGCACACAAATAAACTTGAACACACTCCAACAAAATAAACTGCTTTGGAAATTCAGATAATATTATTTTTAGGAAGTTAGAAAGGTCATCTATTTTCCCACTTCATTTTTCCCAGTTACATCCTGAAGTGAAACAGAAAACCACCATGGTGAAAGAGATAAGCAAGAAGGGGAGCCAGCCTCTGGTCACTTTCCAGGTCTCAAAACATGAATTAAGATCCATGCTGTTCCGTAGAACATGCATGTCAGTGGGTTCCAAGTCTTTGCCTCTTTTCCTACCCTGCTTAGACTCTTGGGAGTTTAGAGATGTAGAGCACAGAAAAGGTCTTCAAACCTTTGATCATATCTTCAGACAGAAGCTTCAGTGCATGCCTGTCACACATGACTTTCTAAGAACCTTGCATGTATATTCTAATTCTTCATTCTTCATATCAACTCTCTCAGGTTTTATAGACATAAAAGTAGGGATTAGAATATGTGAAAAACCTCCAACTAAAACTACTGAGTCAAAGAATCTGACATGTAACAAATGGTTGAGGAGTTATTTAACACACTAGAATTTGAACCTCTAGATTTTACTGTCTTTCCACTGAAATCAAGAAAAATATCCTTCTCCATAATCAATGAGTGGGTGTTGATGCAGATGCTGGCCTTCCTAACTTTTGGACTTTCCCCGTGTCTGCTGTCATGAAATGAGATGACAGTTGACATCACTGACAATATTTGTCCTGTAATCAGTGGCCGTGCTGGTTTTCCTTCTACCAGAATGCCCTCAGAGAAGTGCTCCCTCTAACCAAAACAGTTTCACAAATCAACTTATAAATTTATGCTATTTTGTCTCAAGAATATACAATTTCTTTTGGAAATGCATTTGGAAAATGGGGTTGTAATTCAGGTCATCGATCACTTGAAGAAGAAATTGATAAGTGTTGCGTAGAAAAGTCACGTAGTAAATATTTTAGGGTTTGTGATCAGACTGCCTCTTTCATAACATGCAACCCCACTATTGCAAAACAAAAGTGACCACGGACAGTATAGAGCATGCTTGCACTCTAGTAAAACTTTATTCACAGACCTAGTTTGCTGGCAACTGCTTCTGAGTAAATTAAAAAATAATAGCATGGGGTTCTGGTTCTATCACGTGAATATTTTCCTCTACAAAAATGATCATATAAGGCTCTCGTTAGTGTGCCTCACATGTAAATGAGTAATAGCAGTTGATGTTTCCATTTTAACTTAAACCTCAACTCTTGATCCTCTTCCCATGAAACCCCATTGCCTGATTTTTGCCTAACTGTTCAGCCTTCTACACTAAATTCTCTTTCCTGAGGTCTTGATCTAGACTTTAGTCACATCATTACTGATTTGTGCTGGAATGTACTACCTTCATCCCAAGTCAAGTGTCTTCAGAATTCCTCCCTGAGGGTCTATCCATGAACACCATTTTCATCTCAGGCAGCTGCACTTCCGGTCTTTATGAGGCAGAGCACTATGAGTAGACTCACAGGTGAATACTCATGGGCAGCTCACACATGTGTCAGGAACATAATAGGAGCCTGTTGAGCTGAAGAATTGATAAGGTGTTGACAGGATAAATGGCAGCTCATTTAAAAGGAGGAAGCCCAATGTCACACAGATAGTCTGCACCAAGAACTCAGCGACTTTTAAAACATCACCACATGAAGTTGGAATGGAAAGTGATAGACAGACTAGGGGAGAAATTAAAAGGAAGAATTTGATATATATGCACGCATAAAATTCTCAAGTCGTAAAGATATTTAAAGAAACCCTCAGAAGGGTTGAGGAAAGCTTATTTTTCTCCTTCAAAAAAAAAAAAAAGAGGCAAAGGAACCTCCATAGCTAAAAGTACAACTGATTACTTGATTTTTGCCTAATTTAAATTGCTGAGCCACAGAAGCTGTGCTTTCTGGTCATAAGCTCCACACAAACCTGTGGTCACCTATAGTACTATATATATATATATATATATATAGTTTCATCAGAGATCCTCTCATTTATAATTCAAAGCTGTCCAATCAGAACAAGCTAATGAAAATGGTCAACTTTGGAGCTAGGGATTTAGCTACTGTTTGGTATTGCTATTGAACATAAAAATATTGAGTCGGAAATAGTCTCATGTGTGGGGTATTTAAACGTACACCAATACTGATCAGGAAAAGGGCCACTGTCCCTGCGGCGAGTGAAGCTAGTGACATGGGCAGCCTTGTTCTCACTCCCTGGGCCTTGCCTCCCTCACCTGGAGCTTTCTCAGTGCTGTCCAGGGAATCTGTGGAGACCAGTGACAGCGTCCCCACATGTAATCTGTTCCTTGGGGTAAATCAGTGTCTCAGCCAAAAGATTCTTAGGCAGGCCCAGAGTTTCCCTCGCAGATGATCAGGTTAGAGTAAAGGGTATGTAAGCCAGGGTTTGAGTCCCATTTGCTCCAGCAATGTCTCAGGAATACTTGCTTCTAGGAGAAAGAACAAAACAGATAGCAAGAAATACAGCAAACCAAAGCAAAAAACCAACTAAATCCAAAATTTTTTGTTGTCACATGTCACACTGTGGTGTGAAATTTGAGTTGAATAGATGCATAAGCTATACATGAATATTTCACCAGCATATGGCAGATCTCAGCACTTTGCTTCCTTTGACACAGAGAGCACTATTAAAACTAAATTCAGCACCTCTCCTGTGACATTCACTAGTCCTCTCGCTAGTTGTAAGAGCAATGCCTTTCTGTCTTTTTAATTGGTTATTGAGATCATGTGTTTTCTGACTCTTTCATAGCTAGCACCTGTTTTTAGCTCTAAAAATCTGGCTTCCATAATGATGATATACAGCCATGAATGGGATGGGCAAAATTCAGAGTGTTTCCTAAGTTAGAAAGCTCTGAGAACTAGTTCTGACAGAGGCAGACCAGAGAACTGCAAAAGCCTGCATGAAAGATATCCTTTACAAAACTATATGAGTAGCTGGACAAAAATCTTCCCATTATTTCTCAGAAATAGGATGTATTTTACAGAGAATAAATAAATCTAGTAATCATGTTTCATAAAGTATATATAAGCCTCATCCATTTAAGTTTATGAACTCACTAATATATATCAGTAATAATCCATAGTACATTAAAATACTAAAACATACTACATATATATCACTTGGTAAATATACTATAGTCATATGTGAATCAGTAATAAATGTAAGCTTTGGGGAATATATTAATGCATATGTTTCTCAAATGTATGTATATATGCTATATACATACACATACACACACACACACACACACACACACACACACACACCACATCTTGGATTTGAATAACTCTAGATTGAATGTATT
>CABHPP010131772.1:0-18240 GCA_902168425.1 Peromyscus attwateri | reverse complement strand
CACACACACCACATCTTGGATTTGAATAACTCTAGATTGAATGTATTTGGGGCCATTTTATTTCCTGCTAGGAGCTGAGACTGGGAAGCAACAGGAGGGGAGACGTGCTGGACAGTCACTGCGCATCCCTTGCAGAATCCACACAGAATGTAAACAGGAGATGAAGCTGCACAGGAAATCCAGGGTTCATCAGGTCAGAGCCTCATTCTGGGGCTGAATAATTTTGGAGCAAAATCTTTAAAATTTTAGATGTTTATCTGAAATAAGCCACATCCTTCCAAAATCACTTTTATTAATATTTTAAATAGCCTAGTGGGTAGTTTAATTTTTAAACCAATAAAAAAGCTATTATTTCTATCAGTAGTTTATGATTCTGGCAAGAATTCCTATCTTAAGACTCCCAGGCCCATCTTTGTCTCAAAGCAAGAGTCACTGTTTCACTTTTGTGTTAAACCAAATAGAACTTGGTTTTAGGGAAACTTGGGTTTGGCAAAATGGTAAAAATAAGCTGTAAACATCTGTGATTTAAAAACAAAGTCAAAACCAACTTGGTGATGTCCAAGTCCCCAAAGCAGGAGTTTATTCCACTCATTTTTGCTCAAAACTGACATGAAAACCAGAATGATCTGACCCTGGTGTGCACTTGGAACAGCATCTGTGATGGAGACCCATTTATATCTTGGCTTCCTCCCTTCTTGGAGTTATTACTAAGACACTTCTCAGAGGGAAAATCAGAGAAGAGGTCCAAGTAACTGGTTTTTGGAGAAGATCACAGTAACTGAAGAGTTTGTTATTCTTCCAACACTAGCTAACATTATGTAGCAAAAACACCATTAGGTATCTCTGTCTAATTGGGTAGAATTTTCCAGAAAGGAGTATTAAATATTGTAGTCAGTGAGCTGAAAAGGTTTACATTGGTTCCTGGGTAAAATTTAGAATGAGATCAACATGGTCTTGATTTTAAGATAGAAAAACATATATGGTAATAAGTACCAGCAAATTGCAGAAATAAGGTCTGAGTAGGGCAAGAGAATGAAGCTGTGTTTCCTAAGATGGCAAGCCAGGACGCAAACGTTAAATTGTTCATTGCACAGATTTTTAAGCAAAGATTTGGGAAACATCTTTGAGGTAGAATGGATAGGCTATTAGTTCAGGAAAGGCCATATTGCTGACTATCTAAATGAAATTAAAGTTGCTAAATAATGTACCTGAAGGGAGAGAAAGAATATCGCAGCTCCATGGGCCAGACCATTAAGATCAAGAAATTAAAAGACAGTAAAAACACAACTTGAACTAACCTTTAAACCCTAATTCCACTTATTTTAAAAAACAGCAATATTTTTGTAGGAGATCAGAACAAAATGCAGGAGACAATGTGGCCAGTACAAGTATGTTTCAACAGATTGATGGGCTGAGGCTGCAATTGCCACAGCTGGAAGAGTCCTCTCGGGTCATATCATTCTACTGTTTTCTGATTGGGTTTCACATGTCTTGCTCTATTTGTTTTCCCAACACAGAGACAAGTGCTTGTGGACCAAACCTGCACCCTCATGCATAGGAGTGGGTTTCTGCTGAGCTGATTGCTTGTGTTTTTCCGTTTCTTTTTGTCCCTTTATGAAAACTTTGGTAGCACTTTTAAGAGCATTATCATTTATTTATTATTCAAAGTGTTTCCTTAGGAAGAAGCACCCTAGATGTCTTAGCTGGTGGGAACATGGTCCAAGGCAAGAACCCACCTGGTCAGGAAGGAAACAGTGATACAACTACTCTTCTGGGATCATTCTTGAGCAAATCCTTAAATAATGGGTGATGGTGGTGCACACCTTTAATCCCAGCACCTGGGAGGCAGAAGCAGGAGAATCCCTGTGAGTTCGAGGTTAGCCTGGTCTACAAAGTGAGTTCCAGGTGTTAGCCAGGGCTACACAGAGAAACCCTGTCTCAAAAAAAAAAAAAAAAACCAAAGAAAGGAAAAATTGAAATGAAACAACACTTACACTGTTTGTAAATAAAAGTAATATGTAGGTATATCCAACCAACATGATTAGGATTTACTACCGAAGACTACAAAAGCCTTAAGAAAGAAATAGATTCCTAATAAATGAAGAGATGCATCCTGTTACTGTGAAGACACAGTAAGAAAAAGAAATTGGTTGTTCTCAAGTAGACAGGGCTCTTAGGAGACATAGAAAATATTGTTTTAATTATTTATGGAAAAGTAAAGGTTCTAGATTAAAATAAATCTGAAAAATAAGAAGAAAATGCAATAAAGTAAAACTGTGTCTTTAAATCAGGACTTATTATATATCCAGGATAATCAACACTGAACTATTGCCTGATAGGCAGATAAATACCAATAGAACAAAAAAGTGAACCCAAGCATATAGTCACAGATATGTGGCTGATTTTTCACATCAATGCAAAAAGAACTAAATATTCAATAACATGTTTAACAGCCAGAGTCCTACTAGCTGCTTTCCAGGCACCCTTTAGCCAAGATTACAGAAAATCATTCTGGCTTCCTACCCAGGATCCTCCAGCTGTGTCTCGTGGCCCAGGGCCCCGGGACTAGTCCATAGTTTGCTCCAGGCATCTGGCCCAAGCAGCCCTAGGCACCAGATAATAGCTAATCCCTAAATACTAAACCAATAGAGCAAAACAGCAGCTCAAACATACTATGTCTTAGTGCCCTCCTGAATACTGTTAGCACCTCCATTGACAGAAGAAAGGTGACAAGAAAAAAGAAAGAAAAATTAAACTAAAATCATAACTTCAGACTCACAAATCTCAGCACAGAAATAGAACAGCATGAAAAACCAAGATATTATGTCTTCCTGCAAAATTACTCATCCCATAATAATGGCCCCTAATAAAAATAACCTGGGAGAACTTCCAGAGGAAGAATTTAAATGAATCATTACAACTATATTTAAGCAATTCAAACTAGACATGAATATACTCCCAAGAACAAAAACAAAGAGATAAATGAAATTAAGGAATGAATTGGGTCAGTCTGAGATATGAAAATGGAATTGAACAGAATTAGAATTGCTGAAGAAATTCAAAACAAAACAAAAACAACATTGGCAATGAAAAAGTCAGTAACCATGGGGGCGGGGAGCACCTGAATGGAAACCCTCACCAGAAAAATGGAGCATGTGGAAAACAACATTGGGGCTTGAGGACAAGGTAGAGGAACCAAATCATGCTGTAAAAGTTAATGGTGAATTCAGAAAAATGCATGACTAGAACATGAGAAAGTTTTGAGATACCAGAAAGGAGATAATCTTCAGATAATGAGCATAGAAGAAGACCATACCAAACCTAGAGAAAGAGCTGCCCATCTCAGTACAAGAGACCTACAGAAAACTAATATAGAGGACATGAAAATACACTCCCCATGATATATTATACTTCTAACATTAAAAACACAAAATAAAGATAGGAAATTGAAAGCTGAAAGAAAAATCTAAAATGCAAAAGGTCAAATTGGAGAGACAGTTCAGCTGTTAAGGGCTGGGCTCACAACCAAAATATCAAATTTAAAGGCAAACCCATCTTAAAACACCTTAGTATTATCAAGAAACTTTTAAAACTAAAAGAGCTCGGAAAAGTATATTCCAAGCTCCGAAAGATTACAACTGTCAACCCAGAGTATTATATGAATATAATACTATCTATTAACAATTGAAGGATAAATAAAAAGTTTCCATGATCAAATAGATTCAAAGTATTTATGGCAAATAAACCAGCTGTGCAGAGGATACTGGAAGGAATAATTTTGTCTAAGAACAGGGACAAACACACCTAAAAAGTCATGGAGAATAAATACAGAATGCTAGGACAGCCAGTCAATAGATATATGAAACATTATAAAATAACCAGAATGTCAGAAATTAATACAAATGTCTCAAGTTCTCCAATAATCAGATAGAGACTAGTAGACTGGATTAGAAACAAGATCCATCTAAGACAAAAAAAAATGTGTCTTTAAGAAGCATACCTCACCATCAATGATAGAGATCACTTTTGAGTTAAAGGATGGATAAAGTTACATCAAGTGAATGTAGAGATGTAGATACATCTCTACATGAAATGAAGAAATGTAGCTATTCTAATACCTGACAAAATAGACTTCAACCCAAAACTGGTCAGGAGAGATATGCAAGGTCACTTCATACTAATTAAAGCAACAATCTTCCAAAAAGTTCTAAACATACGTGCATCCAAAACAGGTACACCCTGTTTCATATAAGGAATACTGCTGGATCAAAAACTACAGATCTATCTCAACACAGTGATGGTGGGTAGCTTCAGTAATCCACCTACTTAATAGATGGGTCATCTGAACAAAAAACAAATACTGAAATTAGAGCTAAATGGTACAATAAATCAAATAGACCCTACAGACACCTATAGAGCATTCCACAGAATGCTAAAGAATATATATATATTTCTCAGCAATCAATCCAACTTTCTTCAAAGTTGATCACATAGTAGGACACAAAGCAAGTCTCAATAAATAGAAAAATGGAAATAATATCCCAATTTCTAAGTACACAAGCTCATGAAAATTAAACAGCACACTACTGAATGATATCTAGGTCAATTAGGAAACTAAGAAGAAAAATTTTTAAATTCCTGAAATTTACTGAAAATGAAATTATATCACATCAAATCTATAAGAAACAATGAGTGCCATATTAAAAAGAAAGTTCATAGGATAAATGTCTACATCAGAAATTTGGGGATATCATAAATTAATAACAAAGATAATCTGAAGGCCTTGGGAAAGCAAAAAAAACAATACAACACCCAGAAATGGTAGATGAGAAGACATAGTCAAAATCAGGACCCACTCAATGAAACAGAAATAAAAAAAATATAAAGAAGCAATAAAAAAGCTAGTTTTGTAAAAAGATAACATTGAAAAACCCTTAGCCAAATTAACCAAAAGAGAGAAATGACCCAAACTAGTAAAATTAGAAAAAGTAGCAAAAAAAAGGGAGGAGAAATTTTAAAAGATACCAATGGAACTCAGAAAATCCTAAGGACACACTTTAATGGTCACTGCTTGTTTCATAGTTCCATTCACTTGGGGTACCTTGTTCAATCTTTTTTTTTCATTTTTTTATTAAGAAAATGTTTTTTCACTTTACACACCAATCAGAGATCCCCCTCGTCCCTCCTCCTGCCCCCAGCCTTCCCCCCAAATTAACCCCCCATTCCCCCACACAAGAAGGCAAGGCCTCCCAGGGGGAGGCACATCCAGGAGAGGCAAGTCCAAGCCCTTCCCCCTGCCTCAATCCTTTTATCCTAAGGTAGAATCTATCTCAGGAACAGAGCATCTAATTATATCAATACATGTAATCCATCTGATCAATAGGCTCAAAGACAGAGTCAGCCAGTTTAAAAGTCCAGGAGGGAGGAAGGGGTTCCCAATGCCTCACTCTTAGCTGAAAAGATACTGGCATTTAATGGCTGCTGGGTGAGGGAGACACTGTTCTTCAGAGGGTAGTCACTGGTAGTTGTTTATTCCCCAAGGGATGACCCCATGGCTGTGTGCATAAGGGCAATGCTAGTTGAACTCAGTGGGTTGAGAGAGAAACAGAAAGACAGAGGATGAGAGACAGAGAGAGAGAGAGAGAGAGAGAGAGCACAACACTGGAAGGGAAATGTTTTAGGGGTGGGGAGTGAGTTTGAGGGAGGGGATGGGTATAGATATTAAAAGACACATACCTGAAATTTTCAAAGAATAAATTTATAAGAGAAATTATATCTAAAAAGTAAATGTTCAACAGGACTTGAACAAAATCATTGGACATCTGCAATTCAAAAAACAATTTGTATCTATCAAAATATGAATATTGATCTAAAATGAAGTAGATAATCTATTTCTGAGATTCAATTATTCCATAAGAGGCTTTCATTGGAACAAATTTCTCAATAAAGTGCATAACAGATGAGAGAAGACACATTTCTTTAAGAGCCCTTTTGCCAGCCTGCCAGGGATACCCAAAAAACTGATACATAAGGTTAACTGTAGTCAAACATGGATTTCTTGTTTATGTGATGTGGAATTAGGTTCATAAATCTCATAGAAAATATAAAAAGACACACCAAATGTTGGTCCAAAGGGAGAGAGAAGGAAAGCTGAGATGCAGATGTGAGACTCTGTGTCTATAGGAAGACAAGCTCTTCCAGAACCCAGTAATGTTTGCCCATAATTTTCTGCAATTCTATGGCATCAACAGAGTCTCCCAATACGTGTGCAGTGAGTTACGCAGTACACATGCTAAGACAACTGAGGGCAACTGAGAACCACCCTTGAATTGCCAGGCTTGTGAGCATTCAAGTGCATGTGGAGGCTTCGGGTGATCTGGAGAAAGAGAAGACAAACTTCTCACCATCTTCAGTATTTGCCCTCTCATGGTATCCTCTTAGCTAATGGTTTCTGGAATTCCAAGAGTTTTCAAACTGATTATGCAAAGCTGTCGAGATAGCATAAGATTATTTAGAATAGACACACTCTTAGCAACTGTCTACTCCACTAGTCGAACACTCATAGCCTTCCAAGAACTGGGTACACCACATCTTTAATATGCAACAACAGAGGTGGATCAATACTGCAATACCTGAAACAATTTAGGGAACTGAGCAGATGATGGCATTCAAAACCATATCAATATACTTGGCCTGGCAATGTGCAGGGCGTCCCACATGGTCTGCCACCCTGCATGGGCAGCTGCGGGAGCTGACGTAGGCAAGCTGCCATATGACTTGTTTACTAGAAGAACATGGAATGGATGCAACAGTGGTATTTTAGGAGTAAATATGAAGTGACCATCAAATCAGCTCTGATACTTTACAGATAAAGCTGACAGTGGACCTCATCTCTCTCAACAGGAGTGGCCTCCTTTCGTTGATATCAAATTGATAATAACAGTGACAAAATAATAATAATAATAATAATAATAATAATAATAATAAGATCCATTTCTTCTGATTAATGACATCAGGTTTTGCATAGATCTTTCTAGACCTAATGTCACTTTTTTCCTGATCTATTTTCATTTAAAAGTATATCCTGTCTCTTTTTCCTTAAGCGTGAGCTGAGCAGAGGACCTTTGGGAAGACCCCAGCACTGAAAGGGAGAACAAGCGACTTTTCAGTAGAGGAGCGGCTCCTCAGCCAGAGAGGACAGAGGGAGCTGGCAAGTCCTTCTGTAAATGGCCCACAAGCTCTATGGTCTTCCTTCCCCACATCTGCAACATTAACATATTCATGAGGAAAACATATGACCGGTCTCCTCACAGCTGCCCAGGAGAACATCACCAAGGTGTACCTGAGAAACTGTCACAAGCAAGAACATCCCAAGGACTCACAACAGCCAATGTGGACTGCTAAGACCAAGCCCCATCCCATTGTTGATGAATATATACTAGATACATGAAGGCATCAACAGGGAACAGTGGCAGCATCTCAGCCGGAGGCTACAGATAATCTGAGCCTTAATCTGGGATCCCAGGATCTCTGCACATGGCCACTGCCCTTCAGAATTAGTAGCACAGCCAAGGAGGTAATTGTTACATTGATGGGCTCTAGAGTTACAAAGTGAAAAACACTGAGACGTTTTTTTAAAGATCAAAGAGTGACCAAGAAGAGAAACAACCCTGAGGTATACAAAATTGGATGGTTTCTTGCTATGGGAGTTTAGAGATGTTGAAAGTATGCCCTTGGGGGTCAAATATGTTGGATGATTGTCTGCAAAAAGTACCCGATGAACATTTTAGACTATAATACACTGTCTGATGGTTTTTCTTCATGTAGTCCAGTGTCTCTTCCCAAGACAGCCTTAAGTTTTAAGTAATAACACTTACTTCAAGAAGTTTAAGACTTACATATTTATACTTTTTGAAATGTATTCTATACTAGATGTAGAAGGAATCAATCAAAAACATGAACAGAGACTGGGAATGTGGATTCTTGGTAGAGCACTTGTTCAGCAAGCACAGGGCCCTGGGTTCAATCCCCCATAATTTCTACAAATAAAAATATTAACAGAAATTGTGATCATTTGGGTGTCTGCTGGCTGAGATTGAAACATGAGAATAAGCAATGGGACTGAATTTGGTGGGGTTTTTCTGAGGCAGAAAAAACAGATGAAAACCTCTCAAAACATAAAATTGTAAGATATTATTCAACTGTTGTTGTTGGGGCTCACACACAATGGTCCACTGTTCCCCACTCTTAACCCCTATAGAACAATTAAGTCCATCTTTATGTCCCAGTACCTACTGAAATGACCCAAAAGAGTCATCCCAAGCCAGTCACTCCCTGGTCCTTCCCTTGAAAAGCAGAACAAGATTTTTTGTCATAGCCCCCTCAGTCTGTTGTGTTCTTTACTGCCCTGTGCCTTCTCATATTGCCCTCTACGGTGTGTCATTCTGAATCTAGCGAATTGCAATGGCAAATGTCTTCTTCTAGTCAAGATAATTATTTCTGTGCCTGTGTGTCTTCACACACGCCCTGGTATCATTATTAACAGAGCATCTATCAAAGCATCTCATACTCCTATCTGGGAAGTAGCCTGTATATTTCTGTGTGCAGCACCTGTTCAGGCCTCATTATACTCTCCGTTTTCCATGGTTTGGTCCTTGTACCTAAATCTTCTGTTTCCTGCCTACAAACTACAGGTGATGGTATACTTTGACCCAGGCTGAGACCCTGCTCTAGGCATGCTCTTGGAAAACAGTAGATTTTCAAAAATTGGTTATAAAGTAAGTGAGTGAGGTACACAGTGGGGAAAGAATAAAACTGACATGAGAGATTTAAAGTCAGATAATTATATTTCTCTCTCTTTTGGACTAATGACAAGATGGGTTTAATACAAGGAAACTAAGTATATCTGCCAGATACCTTCTTTATTACAGGCCCTCAAATTTCATCTGCACCAAAGAAAGAAAATTCATTGTTTTTCCAAGCATCATCCCATTTGGGCTCTGTAACTTCAACATGGGAAGAATGCCCATCACATCTCTTGGTTGAAAAGTTCACCCTGACCTGCTGTAAGTCCTTTGTAGTGATTCTCAGCAGAAATTAGAATAAGAATACATAACATGAATTTTTATTTATTTCACATGCAATATATGAAGAATTCATGATTTTTCCCTTAGCAACAATGTCTAAAGGCAGAATGAAGTTTGAAACCAGCCCCAAGGACATGTCCCCATAACTTTTTCTTGACAAAAGAAGTGACGAAAATAATTAAATCAAAACAAAATGTTCCTTCTGAATGGCCCACAGCAATTCGTTGCTGTAATTATTACTCGTCTATCATGACTCCATGCCCAGGGTAGTATTCCCCAACTTCACAGTTTCCAGGAAAATCCCTCTCTCTTCGAGTCTCACAGCAACCCCCTTGCAGATGTCCATCTGTTGTTTGCCTGGCACCCCGCATCATTCATGGTTTCTTATAAAGTCAGTGTTTTCACCTTCTCGTGTATAGGACTCATTAGAATGAACAGTCACTCGTCATAGAGTGGGCCTGACTTTCCGCTGTGGTGGTTTGAGTGAGAATGGCCCCCGTAGGCTCATGTATTTAAATGCTTAGTCATCAGGGAGTGGAACTGTTTGAGAAGGATTTTTAAAAAAATAGGAGGTTTGGCCCTGTTAGAGGAAGTGTTTCACTGGCTTTGAGGTTTCAAAAGTCCTTGCCAGGCTGATGTGATGACACACACTTGTGATCCCAGCTGGTTGTTAGGATAATACAGTAGGGTCACCTGAGCCCTGGAGTTCTGGGCTCCAGTGTGTTAGGCAGATGGGGTGTCAGCACTGAGTTCGGCATCACTGTGGTGACTGTCTGGTAGCAGGGGACCACCAAGGTTGCCTAGGGCAGGGCAAAACACCAGGTCAAGAAATGCAACAGGTCAAAAGTCCATGCCAAGCCCAATCTCGCTCACTCACTGTCCGTCTGACTCTGTCAGTCTGTCTCTCTTTTTGTCTCTCTGCCTCTGTCTCTCTCTTCCTCTCTGCTGAGTGCTGCAGTTCCGCCACAGCCTGGGTTCAAGTCCTGAGGCAGAGAAGGCACATCAGCCTGAGGAAATAAAGTAGAGTCTGACTACCAGATGAGTTTCACACAAGTGGCCAACCCTAATTAGCTCAAGCTGTCTTTATTTATACTTTGAAAACAAACATGTTTTCCCGTATTAACAAACATGCATACCCATACCCCCACTCCAATGTTAACCTCTGGCAAAAACAAATATGTCAAATATGTTTTTCCCAACTTTTATATCAAAACATTTTTAAAAGAAAAACAACACTTATCATTTTGCTAGCTTGGCCACATAATGAGCCAGGTACAACCTGTCTTTACAAAAATAAAAGGTGATTGATGTAGGTACACATTTTCTAGAACAACAATATTGTTCAAAACTTAACAAAGCATAGTTACAGAAATAGGGGTGAATTGACTCTGATCCCATTGGCACTGAATCAGGACAGCTCCCTGGGTCTGGAGGGACAGCTGGTATTTCCAGATAAGAATCCTGAGAGGCATCAGTTCCCAAAGAATTTTAGGGGAAAATATTTGAGGAAAAAAAAAATGGAGTTTCCAGGAATGATGACATCTGTCCCGTGTGCGACTGACAAAGTGACACTAAACATCACCAAGAGTATCATCCATATTATGAGAGTGTGCAGGCTACATGTTCCCAGCAGTATTCTGTGCTGTCCCCAAGTCCACTGATCCTTGCCAAGAGAGACTGTCCCCATGGGCTTTCCTTCATGGAGACCCGTTGAACAAGTACTCATATACTAGTTCAAAACCAGGTCACATAGTTCCCAACAGCTGAGTAAGCCATGGGGAGCAATTCAGTGAGTAGAAATACTCTATGGCCTCTGCTTCAGTGCTTTTCCCAAGATTCCTACCTTGAGTTCTTTCTCTGACTTCCCTTTATGGTGAACTGTGATCAAGACATGTAAGCTGAAATTAACCCTTGCCTCCCCAAGTTGCTCTTGGTTATAGTCATTATCACAGCAATAGAAAGCAAACTAATGTACTACTTATAGAATCCCTAACATCCTTAGTCATCAGGGAAAGACAAATTAAAATTACTTTGAAATATCAACCCTCCTCAGCCATAATAGATAGACATGTGTGTTTCATCTAAATATGAGTGTACCGGTCACAGAATTACTAAGGGACCATGAAGAGGGCTGATTGTAAATGAGAAGTGATAGGATAGAATGGCATAAATAGTTAAAAGGAAATAACAAAAGAGGAATGGATAAATGAGCTGGAGAATAGGGGGACAATGAGAAGATGGAATATGGAAGTACATTGTGAAATTTCACAGGGAAGTCTTAAGGACTTTATTGGAGCCATTTGTTATTTTGAATTAAGATTCTGTGGTCAGCTGAGACTAAAGAACCAGCTGTGATTAACAAGATATCATAACTACTAAAGTAAAACCTTTGCTGGGACACTCGATGCTGGAGATGAGAAATACCCAGTGATTAAGAAGAAATGAGCATTGTTTAGAATCTTCTGGGTAGTGTTTCCTCAGACTCAGCACACAGAAGCTGTGTTCCAGAAGTGATCATAGTTGTGCCTCATGCTGGCAGCCAAACTTGGTAGTGTAAGAGTTACCCAGATAGTACTTGTTTTCAAGGCATGAAGAGGTGGGTCATGAAGAGCAGAGATTTGGCACTGTGAGAGACCAGGAGAGGCTATTGGTGAAGGTAGCAGTTGAAGGCCCTGGGTTGAAGGGGTCATGCAGAGAAGTTGAGGCTTGGCACCAAGGAGAGGGTCTATGAGAAGTTAATGATGAAAGTGCAGCAGCCCAGTTGCAGCAGAAGACCCCAGTATTGTGGAGATGCCAGTACCATGGGGTGTCCACGAATACAGTAGCAGTGGTGGAAGAGAGGCAGCCATAGCCTAAAAAACAAGCTGTGTATTCTGCAGCAGGAAGAGCCAGAGAAGTGAACCAAGACCTTTGGAGGAATCCAGAAGATTGTGAGTGAATCCCATATAATTGGACATTGCATTATTTACACTTTTGAAGTTTGGTTTTGCTTTGTTTAGACTATGAGTGTCCCCAGGTTCTTCACTCTTGAAGAAAATATTTAATTTAATTTTGATTTTTACAAGAGCCCATAGCTGAAAGACTTTGAGCTTTTAAAAGAGATTTTGGATTTTTAAAGAGATTGGATATTTTAAAGAAACTGAACTTCTAATCTTGTTGAATTTTTAAGGACTGTGGAACTTTTAAAGTTAGTTATGTTTTATATTATGATATTAATATTAGCATGTGATTTTGGTGATAAATGAGAAAGTAAAGATTCTAATTGAAAAGTGATGTGTTTGTGTATCAAGTTGACAAGGGGTCAGTTGTATTGGCTAGTTTTATGTCAACTTGAACACAAGCTAGAGTCAGAGAGGAGAAGCCGTCAATAGAGAAAATGTTCTAAGATTGGTCTGTAGGCAAGCTTGTAGGGTATTTTCTTTATTTAGTGATTGATGGGAGAGATGGTGCCATCCCTGGGCTCATGATCCTTCCATAAGAAATCAGCCTGAACAAATTATGAGGAGCAAGCCAGTAAGCAGCAACCCCCTGCATGGCCTCTGCATCATCTCCTGCCTCCATATTCCTGCCCTGCATGAGTTCCTGTCCTCACTACTTTTTTTGTTTTTGTTTTTTGTTTGTTTGTTTTTTGTCTTCTGAGATAGAGTTTTGTAGTGGGTAGCCATTTCAGCTTTGATCTGGGAGTTCCAACCCCCACTGAGGCTTCAGTAACTGTCACGCCTACAAGGCAGGGCCAAGAGAGGACCCTGAAGGCACGAGATCTGGATGTGCTGCCTCTCTTGGTTCCTGGACCCTGGATGCTGGAGGTAGACTGAGCAGAGTTCTCCAGAGAACACCACCGGACTGCGCTACATCTTCCCCAGACCCTGCAACCTACCTTTATTTGTAAGTTACACCACTAAATAAACCTCCCTTTTAACTACGTGGAGTGGCCTTAATAATTTCACCAATAGGCTTTCTCTGTGTAGCTTCATGCCTTTCCTGGAACTCACTTGGTAGCCCAGGCTGGCCTCAAACTCACAGAGATCTGCCTGCCTCGGCCTCCCGAGTGCTGGGATTAAAGGCGTGCACCACCACCACCCAGACACTACTTTTAATGATGAACTGTTATAAGGAACTGTGAGTGAAATAAACCCTTTTCTCCCCTCTTTGATTTTTGGTAATAGTGTTTCATCACAGCAATAAAAACCCTAACTAAGACAGGGAGGGATAACTAACACTAGCATTTGGAAAACTTCATATTTGTAAAAATTTCATATTTACAAACCTAAACTTTTATATATGAAAAAATAAGTCATCTCTATTTTGAATTCTCAAGGTGCATACCCACTCATCAACAGTTTTTTCTTAAAACCATATCAGGAAACTAATGGCACAAATGGGTACAAAGAATTATGCATTGCCCTTGATGGCCAATCCATTCTAGCAAGAAAGTTATGACATCCAGCAATAGCCAGAATGCCATTGTTTTTGTTCCCTGACTTCAATGTGTCCCTCACTCACTTATTATATTATATATATATATATAATATAATACGTATAATATATATATATATATATTATACTTGTTAAGTGTGCCTTTCTAAACTTTAAATTGTTCCCCAAGATTTTCTGCCAGTGGCCATGTCAGAGCAGCAGGTGGCAATTGAAGTTCTAGGTGTCAGCCCACCAGAAGAACAACTCTCTGATGGGTAAACCTCCTTAAGCAAGGTCACAAGGCTACAGACTCTGGAATGTCTTTTGCTTTGGTTGTCCTTCAACATGTTTGCTGCTACAATTTTTCCCTAGTATCTGGCATGGTGTGAGTGAATATGGAGAGACCCCCACTGACTATATTGTAGTGTGTTTGTCTCATGAATACATCCCAATCTACTGGGCATTTTTACCTGTCGATTGTCAAGAAGATGATTCCTCCCTAAGCTGTACTGTCTAATTCATGATAATAATGATAGTCTATACAGAATTTTGATGAATAAAAATGAATATAAGAAAATGCTACACAGGGCTTATGAGTTCCTCCTAAGGAGCTACTTCAGATCATATCTCAAATTAATGATTGACTATGAGCCAAATTGGCTCAAATTCCTTTACTTTTATTGCTGAAAAATATATGCACCACTTGTTGAAACAAAGCTTCAGAATAACTTAGATTAGACCAGAAACCTTGTTAATTGTTGTTTAGATAAACAAACCCAGAAAAACAATCTGTAGTTCACAAGGACACATAGCTGAGCTGTCTGGCTAGGCTGTAAATGCAAAACAGCCCAATTATTGCTAGTTGAAGGTTGGTTAATTTCCTTGCACCCATACCTGACCTCAGTTTACTGATATGGGTATGCACCCTGAAGATTCAAAGTTCGGCTGACTGATAGTTTTTTTTTATGTAAGTCTAGAAAGAGAAACAACTTTTGTTCAGGGGCACTATGGGGAAGGAACTTCTGACTAGTCAGGATTACAGAGAGTAATTTAACTCTGTAGCCCCAAAAAAGGGAGCTGTGGGTTTCTTTTGTGATCCAGAGTTGCACACAGAGCAAAAAGTATATTTTAAAATTAAAAGCATCATGATGCCATGGTATCTTGGAAAATGCCAACTGAGCTGATGCTAAAAGATTTATGGTAGCTCAGGAATGTTGACCTGAGCCTGAACTAGAAGATTTATAATATACCAAGTGCCTCCACATCAGGAGACCTGGCACTCTCTGGTGACAAGCTACTTAGATATATTGCATGTGAATTGTTGGGATGACTCTGTTTTTAATCATGTCTTTACCTATAATCATTCACTTAAGAAATGGAATGTAACCTCTTTATGACTCCTGTATTGCCTGAAAGAGTTTGTTGGGGTATCTAAGCAATAGAAAGACATGAGAGAACAGAATAACTAAGAGAACAACATGAAGGGAGAATAAAAGAAGGAAACCATCAAGAGATTGTTTGAGTGCCTTCAACCCCTAACTCCTCAGATAGAAAAGTCTTAGTGTGCCGTTGCCATGGACTTCTTTTGAACCCTGTGCTGCTTTGGAGCTGGTTCCCACAGATGGCGATAATTTTCTACCTCAAAGCCACTAACAAAAACATCTTAACCTAACTATACTATACAATCTACATGTCTAAATTCTAAGGATGGTGGTTGAATCATTAATCTGCTCCAGCAGCAATGCTTAGAAAAAGTCATCATTATTGTGAGTATCAGTTACACTGCCCAGTGAGGGGCTAGAAACCCCCTGAGAGTTTCACATAACTTGGATTATGAGGGACTGGTGACCATGAGGGCAACAAGCAGAGCTATGCTCAATAACAGCATGAGGTCCTCAGGACATATAGTCCTTGGGGCTCTGCCTTTCCAAGGTTCATTCTTGCATGGCTTTGCTGACTGCCCAACCATGTTCTATGAGTTCCAAAGCTGCTTGTTGTTCCCCTTATATGGCCGCCAAGACATACTTGTGTTATAAAACATGGGAAACTAAAGCTGGTATTGACCTGGAAGATTCATCCCTACTGGCTGGCTTTCATAGTGCTGGAAGGTGCTATGCACACTACTAGAGGAGGTAACTATGAACTGATCTTACCCAGTTGTGAACCTAAGACAAGGGTAAGACGTTGTGCCCACCTCTCCTCACCATGTCAGGATTTTGTCTGGCTGGAGTTTGTGCGGGTCTTATGCACGATGTCACAACTTCTGTGAATTCATATGTTCAACTGCTATTGCTGTCAGGGGGTGGGGGAGGGCAGGCAGCCTCTAGACAGCTCAGTGCTCAAAGGGAAGTTCACAGTGTCAGCATACACTAGACTTTTTTATTAGAGGGGGTTAGGGAAAAAGACATTCACACACTCTCTTGATGGTTTCCTTCAGACCTTTTCTTTATTCTTTTTATTCTCTATTCTTTATTTTCCTGGTGATTTCCTTCTCTCGTTCTTGATGTCTTCTTCTAACTCATTTTGACTTTCTCATTCTTGATGTTTTTGTTCTAGCCCATTTTAAGCTAGCTAGGCTAACTGGGACTCAATTGTTTTTCTTAATCATTAACCTAAGCCACAGTCTATATGGATCCTCAATAGAAACTCATGTGTTGTAGCAGTGTGACACTATTGTTTCTATTTTCAATCACCAAAACTCTGTTTAAACTAACATTATTGTTATCAATTAGACAGTACAGCTTAGAAAGAAATCATCTTCATAATAATCCACAGGTAAAAATGCCCAGTAGAATGGGATGCTTCCATGAGATAAACACACTACACTACAGGCAGTGGGGATCTCCCCACACCCATTCACACCATGCCAGATACCAGAGAAAGATGGCAGCAGCAAACATGTAAAGGCACAGCAGAAGCAAAAGACATGCTGGGGTCTGTGGTCTCGGGGCCTTGCCTCTATCTGAGATTCACCCATCAGAAAGTTGCCTCCTGGTGGGCTGATACCTTGAAGTCAATTGCCACCTGCTGCTCCTCTGACATGGCCACTGGCAAACTGCCTTGTGTCCAGAAAATACTTTTTCCTTGTAGATATACACTGTCCCTTTTCTAAAATGTAGATAATTTTAGATGTCCCATTTAGATGTCCTGTTTAGGGCTGAGCATTTTGCAGTTTCTTATTCTCTGCACCTTGACTAGTTGTGGGTCTCTGTGTTAACTACCATCTATTGCAAGAAGATTCTGGTTAGGATTGACAATGCTCTCGCTTCTATGGGAATAATGATAATTCATTTGAAGTCAGTTTAATACGATATCCTATTAGTGGAGTAGTAGTCTTAGATCCTCCCCTGCAAGCTATAATAACACTAGCTTGGCAAGACATACTCACTGGTGCTATAGTGACATGAACATCGTGAAAATAACCAACTGCTTTCTTATTAGATTTAAGGCCTGTTCTGCAAGTTGAAGCTCATACCTGGGACCAGTAATTTGTCCAAGAACCTGTGGCTACATAGGCCATAGAACACAATCCTGACTAAGATACCACCATAGAGCTATTTGCAACAGTAAGAAAATGCTACCAACCTAGATGTCCATCAATAGAACAACAGAGGGAAAAATGTATTATGTATATAAAATCAACTATTATTGAGCTATAAAGTAAAACTGAAGTCTTAAAATTTGCAAGTAAATGGATGGATTTGTAAAGTATGATTCTAAACAAGGTGACTAAATTCAGGAATACAAAACAAAATAAAAAAAACTTGTACATGTTCTCTGTCACATGCAAATTCTAGCCTATAATAAATGTATTTATATATGTAAACAGTTGTGAGTGTGGGTACATAACATTTAGATATTAGAACCAGTAGGTTATGAGGAAAGACAGAACATAGGCAAAGGACATATGAGTCATAAAAGAGAACAGAAAACTAAATGTTTTCTAGTTTTAACTCCATCATAGGTTATTTGTGGTGGATACCTGCATAAAAATGTAGTTGATAGTGGAAATGTAAAACCTTAAGTGAAGCTCCATGACTTCAGAATTGCCAGTCTAACTGAATAGAAGTTCACTGAGATACACAGAGGTTGGGGCTGGGCAACTGACTAAGTGATATCCTTAATCTAGCTGTGTGATGGTTTTCATTTATGAATTCATCATAATAAACTCTTTTTATTTCTGAAAAAGTTATAATGGAACAGGTAACAGGCCACCTCTCCATTAAGTCCTGGTAACCTGGTAATGGAAGCTTTTGGTCAAACATCTCTCTCTCTCTCTCTCTCTCTCTCTCTCTCTCTCTCTCTCTCTCTCTCTGTGTGTGTGTGTGTGTGTGTGTGTGTGTGTGTGTGTGTGTGTGTGTTTAAGCAGTGGGAAGTTTTAGTTTGGATGAATGAAAGTGTTCTAGAAATTGTTGGTAGAGAAGGTTGTACAGCAATTCCACTGACCTGTACCATTAAAGATGGCTAAGATGTTGGAGTTGTTCCATGCATGCTGCACACACATATTAAAATTAAAATATCATGCTGACTCCACAGATAGGTCTGTGCTATAAAAAATCAAAATATAAAATATAATTTTAAAGTACAGCTGTGGTGATATATTGTGTACCCTAATAAAATTTGCCTGAAGATCAGAGAGACAAAGGAATAAGCCACTGCCACATCTTACCTCTATGACTCCTGAGACTGACTATGACTATAGTTCATGACTATGAACCTGAGAAGGTTCAGTTCTTAG
>CABHPP010131771.1:0-59420 GCA_902168425.1 Peromyscus attwateri | reverse complement strand
AGAACATAAACTCTGCATTGTTATTCTAACCCTTGACACAAATTAGAGCTGAAATGGAATTTAGGCTCTTTCCCAAAGCACCACAAATATTTGTTAATAATTTTTCAGAACAGCAATTTCCTGATTGATGTGGCTGATGTACTATGCCATGGCATATCATCTGTGAATTTCTTTTTTTTTTTTTTTTTTTTGTTTTTTTGAGACAGGGTTTTTCTTTTTAGCTTTTGCGCCTTTCCTGGAGCTCACTTGGTAGCCCAGGCTGGCCTCGAACTCACAGAGATCCGCCTGGCTCTGCCTCCCGAGTGCCGGGATTAAAGGCGTGCGCCACCAACGCCCGGCCATCTGTGAATTTCTTTATCTTCCTCTCTAGTATCAAAGAACAACTGCCAAACACTTAAAACCCGACGGTCATAAATATGTACAGTGCTAACCTTTCAAAAATGTTATTTAACATACAAATTGGGGATCTGGCAAGATGAAACATCTGATCCAAATGGATATTAGAACACAGACTATGGATAATGGAACTGAGGGGGTTCATGAGTTAAAGTTACAACATTTGGAGTGATTGTTTCCAGGGAAAAAAATCTCCACCAGAGTAGATCTATATGTCAAAATGCTATTTCTGCAAGCTTGTGCTCTTAATTTTACAGGTGCAACAAGAAAGCACTCCTTGGAAAATTAATATTTTTGCACAATTGTGTTTAACAACCCATTTGTGAATCGATACATTAAAATCTCTGTTCTGTTCTCAAAAAAAAATAAAAATAAAGTTCAGGTTATTTTTTTATGAATAAAAAATATATTCTGAAGGTTTTTCAAAACTGGAATAAGTGAAACTTCCCTCTATGAAATTTTGAGGGAGAGAAAATATCCTGCCATGCCTTAAACTAGAAAACTTATGAGAAAAATCACATTCAAATAACTTTTTATGGTAATTTGCTGCATGATTTATTTTATTAGTTGTTATTGTTGTTAGTTTCTTCTGTTCCTAATTCATGCATTTAGTTGCATCATGTATGTATACACATGAAAAGACGGTAGTGCATATTACAAATATATAATATGTATGACATATATATTTATATATCAGTATTTTCAAAAATGTGGTTGAGGAGCGGTCTTGGAAATTATCTCCATGGATAAACAAAATAAACCATAATCAACTTTCACATAGCAAAACTAAAAATCATGAATCATTTCAGACATAAATAGGAATGCACATAATCTAATAGGCATATTATAATCATTTTGATACTTATATGGTTTAACAGTATTAGATCTAATCATGTTAACTTCTACAAAAAAGACAGGTAACTAAAACTGTTCATGAAGTTGTATGGTAGATGATGTGCTCTTCATGCTTATGAGAAAAAAAAAACTGGCACTTGTCTATAAAACTGAGTAAGTAATAAAAACTGTATCCCAAACATCATTTGAGATAATCTATATACAGACATAAAATGAAAATAAACATGAATATTCTATACTACATTGGCATGGATGTAAGAAAGTACTTTCCATCAAACTGTCTATCGTTTTTAGAATAATGAAGCAAAGCATAATGAACAGAACCATGGAATTCAACTAAAAACTGAAAATCGAGAAGGTTTACATATGAACACATTTAAATAATTTAAATGTGTAGGATAAACCAAAGAGCTATGAAACTGTTGGCATAATAATTTATGTGCTTTAAAATACAACCACAAGACATCCGTACACACCTCATGAGGACAGGTGGAAAAGTTGTCAGTGGATGCTGAGAAAAAAAGAGCAATGAAGTATCAAAGAAACAATAAAGTTAACTAGCCTAGACCAGAATTAAGGCCTGTGACCAACTCAATTTGTTACATCACAATACATAAAGAAAGAGAGGTTTCCACAGACTTTGACACACGTACTATGTATGTTTCAGTGTGAAAACATAGTTCAAAAGAACTGTAATTGAAATAGTAAGAGTCATAGTTTTGATCGATGAATCTGATAAATTTGGCTTCTTCCAAATCACATAATCAAAGCAACTACCTAACTTCAAACAAACGTGTTGTGTTCATTGGCAACATTCAACTTCTGCTGTTATGATAATGGGTTCTGAGATTTATGGGCTTGGTCATTAATTCTTTAACAAGAGAGGATTTTTTTTTGTTGTTGATGTTTTTGTTGGTTTGTTTCATCTCCTTTTTACCTTTCCATGTCAGTAAAATACACTCAAAATCAATTAAAAATTATTTTTTATTGTGATATGCCATTCCAATCAAGCTAGATACATCAAGAAGAATATGGAGTAGAGGAAGCTCTAATTTAGTTCATCAGGCTAATTGTTTGTACGACATTATTTTAACAAATCTCTACACATGAATGTAAAACGTATCACAGATCCACACAAATTCTCACAAACTTAATTAAAAATTCATAAGCCAGAAATTTCGAAGTGAGACTCTAGTCTGTGTGTTCTAACTTTTTTATTACAATTATTATATATTGGTAGTGGAATATTACCCTTAAAGACAGTGTGAATCACCACACACAAACTGTTGAAAGCTCTCCACTGGTTAAAACGAAATTCTGCACCGTCTTCTAATACTCATTTCTCTAGTGATCCCATCTTTGTCCCTTTCCTCCAACTTAAATAGGTTTCAAATTAAGAGTTAGAAGACAGAAAATGAGTCTCAGATCTCCTCTATTGATGTTTTCTTTAGTTTAACTGTGCTTCTTCTCTGATAATTCAATCCCTGCTGTTGTTTTAAACTTAAGTGCTTCTACCTCTGCCCAGAAACAATTATGCAGTTGAAAGTCACAGACTTTTATCTTGTGCGTGTATCTGAATTTATTTATAACACTTCTATTATACATACATTGTCCTTGAGTTGCAGATATGAAAATATTGATCTCTACATGTTCATAGCATTTTAATACATGATTATGCAGAAGCTATATGATGTAGGTCCTGGATAAAATTTTCTTCCATCCTTACCTCTTGATTTCCTTCTTTGCATATCATAAATTTACTGAATAATTTGGAATAACAGTTTAACATTATAATATCTCAATAACATACTTGTAAATTCTTGTTAGTTGTGATAATTTTTTTTTTTCGAGACAGGGTTTCCTCTGTGTAGCTTTGCACCTTTCCTGGAACTCACTTGGTAGCCCAGGCTGGCCTCGAACTCACAGAGATCCGCCTGGCTCTGCCTCCCGAGTGCTGGGATTAAAGGCGTGCGCCACCACCGCCCGGCTAGTTGTGATAATTTATTTGTTGTAAATTTCTCTTTTTTGTAATTTTAAGAAGGAGATAGCAAATCTTGTCAGGGACAAAATTGAAGATGGTAAATAAATTGATACATGATACAACAAATAATAGAATGAGAGGAGTTAGAGATAGATGATATACAGGTAAAGATAGATAGATTATAGATAGATAGATAGATAGATAGATAGATAGATAGATAGATAGATAGATATCCATCATCTGTCAAAGGTAAGAGTAGCAACACAGAGGCATCAGTACAACAGAAACCAGTACCTACAAGTTGGCATAAACCCTGAAAAGTTTTCATAAAGATTATGATTCAGGAATTGTGGTATATTAGGTACTTGCACTGAAGAGTTGAGTTCATTTGAAACTCTACAAATGTGTATGAATTTTATCCCCATTTTTGAGATTACAATAAAATTATAACATTTCTACTTTCATTTCTTCCCTCTAAACTCTCCCATGTACCCTTCCCCAATCTACTTCAAATCCATGGCATCTTTTTTCACTACTTGTTATTTCATACATATATGCATGTGTATGTACATTTAAATTCCCAAATATAACCTGTTGAGTGCATATAATGTCACTTATATGTACAATTTCTGGAATGATTATTTGACACTAGACAAACAATTGGTGTGTTCTTCCCTGGGGAAAACCACCTCCCAGCTTTCTTCAGTTGCCTATAGATCTTGTATAAGGCTAAGGTCTTATGGGCTTTTCCTTGTCTACTTTAGCATGTTCATGTCCAGCTTACCATTGGACATGCATAATGATGAGAGTTTTTGGGGTATAGCTTCTGATATTGATGGCAGACAAAATCTCACAACATACTCTTGGATCCCCTGACTGTTACATCTGTCTGCAATATTCCCTGAGCTCTAGGTAAGGGACTTTTGGTAGGTGTATCCACTAGGACTAGGTTCCATAGCTCTACATCTTACTTGTAGTTTTCTATAATAGTCTCCATCTGTTTCAGAGAGAAGTTTCTTTGATGAATGTTGAAGAATACAGTTATCTATCTGGTATAAGGATAAATGTTTACAGATTGCTATTGGGAATAGTGCTACGTTAGTAAATTAGTGGTTGTAGAATCTTCAATAACCATATGTCACAAGCACTGAGTAAATAGCTAGATTTACAGAATTATATAGTTTCCTTCTTGTAAGGGAAAGCTTGTTAAGCTTGTCTTAAGTTCAGTTAGAGATTTATTGGTTATAGCCAATCACATGTACCACTACTGCATCCTTGGGGTTACCTTGCCATGCTGGTTATTGATGTGGCTCATAAGCATCAATGCTAGTTAAGACTATTAGTTGCTTCCCTCATTTAGTGCCTTTAGCGTAAGATGAAAGCTAGCTTTCAGTAAGGAAAATTTCAGCTCAAGGGTTTCTGGGTCCTGTTTTTTTAGTGTGTGGTGTCATCAGCAATAGAGACTTGACTTCTACCTCTGGGCACAACCAAGGGCATCAACAATAGGCTTTACGTTTTGTGAGTCTCTTTGACACCACTGGTCAAAAATCCAAAAGAGTGACTTTAGATTCATTAAGGTAGGATAGATAATTGAGTATTTTCTTTTAATTTGTCAGACACAAGTGAACTGGAATTCATTACACTGTGAATGCAATCTTCACTTGATAATTGCTCCTGTTGTGCACAGTCTTACTGTGTTAAAGTTAAAACCTTCATTTTTTTTAGTTAGATGAAAAGGGGAAATATTGTAGAATATTATTTCAATGTGTGTTACTTTTGTTTATGCTCTGGAATATTTGTTTAATGATGCAAAGATGTGTTTGATTAAATAAAATTCACCTGTGGTCAGGAGTCTGAGTTAGAAACTAGCTGACAGGAAGTGGTAGGGAGAAGCCAGGTGGAGAAGGGTCTTTAAGTGGGGGCAAGGAGAAGCACAGGGCTTTTTGGAGGACACAAGCAAGGTGGGGAGGTGAACTACTTGCTATTCAGCCTCTCTGCAGAGCAAAATTCCACCTTAAAAAAAAAAACCTCAAAAGAGTGTTTTTCATGCCTAGTGTTTGTTTTGTTTGTTTGTTTGTTTTAGGTGGCCATTTGACTCTTGAAGGAAGCACTATCATCTCAGATAATGAAAGTTTATTAAAACTGTAGAAATATAATTATACAAGGAATGACTTATCCCCATTTTATACAGGATACAACAAAAGACAGAAAATTTCTAGTGGCCTAGATCTTCAGCTAAAATTACTTTCCTGTGCCAAAAAGTCTGTTGAAAAATGAGTAGCAGAAGAAGAGGGTCACACTTGGAAGAGGAGAAACAATCCTGATTTGAAAATTGAATGTAAAAATGTTAACAATCACAAAGTGATAGAAGGTACAAAATATTGAAAACCTTTGATGAGGATTGTTTGCTTAAATATTCCAGTTCTCACTCTGTCCTGCACATGAGCATGGAGATAGATAAAAGAGATAACGTAGGTGTAGAGCATGAAATGCATTAGAAGGGATGTGAATTACACTCTTCTCAACCTGCATAACATATCACATGAAGTAGCCTGTGATGACATTGATGTTATACTTTCCTTATAATTTGATCCATCCTTTATTCAACACACTTGACAGTGAAGAGTAGAGAAATATTTATTTTACTTTAAATCAAGCCAGTGTTGACATCACACCCTGAATTTCCAATTATTTCAATGGAAGACAGGTATGGAATTAAGTTGATTTCATAGTTGATTACCCATATACTCAACTATCGATGCTCCTTTTCAACCAGGCCCTCTTCCCGTTTTCTTATTCCTTAACCTTGACCAAGAGCGACAATCCTCCTTCCTCACACTTTATAAGTATTTTTGATATACTTCTTTGTATTTTACCCAGAGGATACATGTTTTTTGATAAGATACTAGCCAGCTACATTCATTACCAGTATTTGTAGTGCTGAAAACTAATTGCCAAGTAAAAGAAGTTAGATTTTTATACAAATTTCATGACTTGTTTTCAGTCCCTCCTAGAACAGTAAATAGTCAGGACACCAGCTGTCTCTCACACAATGGACTGGCAGACCTTCTTGATCTTACAAGAGACCACTATTCTTGGCTACACATCAGAGTATTTCTTTCCCAGTGATGGAGTCACCTTCTTGATTACGTCCTTAGCTTTGTTTCAAGTCAGTCACAATTGCATGGGATTTTCATGATTGCAAATGTTTGATCTGCTGATTTGTTTTTGTTTTGTTTGCTTTCTTACAGCATTTAGTTTAGAGAACTTACATTCTTGCTTTTGAGCTCTTAAATATTCTTGCTATGTTTTACCAGTTTTGCATCCAGAAATGTCTTCCTCAGGGACTTGGGTGCTGTTCCTTCAACCTTCAAGGTCTAGGAAGATGGTGTCCCTGTCTCAGTCTCAGGGTCGGTAGGTACCTAATTGTAATGGTTGCAATAGGCTAACAAATCAGAGAGATCAGCTTCCTCCTAAAATCCTCCATCATTGTTTTCCTTATTTAATCTATGCTAACGCCCACACCTACTGTTTCCAAAAAGTTGAAAATCACCTTTCACCTACATGTCAATAGCCTTGCCTTATGTCTCACAAGTCTTTAGAAAAATTCTTCCCATCCTTCAGTCTGTCCAGGGCAGCTTTACTTAGACACTTTGAAAGTAAGGAGGACAATGGACTACAGTTCTTAATATTTTATGAAGAAAAAGGAAACAGTATATCCTTTGGTGTAAACAAAGACTATTCCCACACACATACATATGCAAACAAGTTGAACCTGATGGGAAAGTCAAACCCAAGTTGCTTTGTTCATTTCGGTGTCTGCCTGCATCTGTCTGTATTTGAATTTGTGACCCTGAGTTTATACTTTTACAAAAGCCAGAAGGAGGTTATTTTCAAGTACCTTCTGCTTTAGGCCCTGAAAGGCCCCTAAGGCAAAGAAACACAAAAGACTTCTTAGAACAGAAGGAAAAAATGCAGAGCACAAAACACATTGAACTCTCATTCCTTCTGATCACTCCTCAGTGGAGTAAAGAAAACACAAATGAATTTTCCAATAAATGATCCTGCCACACGGTGTTTGTGAAGTGCCATGCTTTCTGCTCATCTTTGCCACGCAAGTGCCTGCTTGTTAATAATTCACCAAGAGAGATTCATTACCCACTTTTCTTCTGTTTTGTAGTTTTTAATAAAGTTAGGATACTGTGCTTTTTATTTTGAAATGTGGGATTTCAATTATCAGGATACTTTTTTTTTCCATGAAAGTCAATGTGAAATGTGTTAAAATGCCCTGAGATCCTCTAGTGAAATGAATGAGATAAACAACAATTCACTCCATAAACAGTTGACACTTAAGCTTTTGGGAGTTCTTCAAATGTCTCTTGCCCTTGGTAATCTAAATGGGAATCCTACCTACTACTTTCCATTAATCTGCATTGTAGCATCACTGTAATTTACACCTGTAGCAGAAAAGGGTGCTCTGTGGGAAGGAATGAGAGACCACAGAGGAGTTCTCTAATTTATCATACTCATTACTCAACTTCACTGTTTCCAACATATGGAGTTCTTACTCACAGTTCCAATTCAAAATTTATTGAATTCTTCACAAAACAATAATTTCATAATTTCTATGGAACATGATTTAGTTATTGCATATATCTGCCTGCTGTTTGCCTGAAGCAAAAAGTCCTTTACTGCTTTCTGTCATCTGTATTTAGAGAAGAATGCTTACTTGGAAGGCTCAGACATGGAGATAATGTCCTATTCCTCATTGAGTTTCTTTTTATTAAGCCTCAGATACCCTTCCCCTGATAGTAAGTCTTCACAATTCAGATTCACATCTACAAAACAACAGGTTCTGAATTAGAGGCTCAAAAAGATCAGTCTTCTCTTACTTAAACTCATTCTTAAATTATTAATTGTGATTTAACATTGTCACTCGTTCATTCAGCACATAAATAAGAACTCAAATATGTAGTAAATGTTATATATGAGAAATGGTACAAAATTGACATTATCTTTTTATAGTTTGCAGAATTTGAAATCGGGAAGTAAATTCTACTTCATATAGTCCAGATTGTCTAAATCATTTGCTTTTGTTTGTTTTGTTGTTGAAAAAACAAAATATTTTAGACTGGCTGGTTTCAAAGGCAGCATACTTTCACAAAGAGACTTCTTAGTCCTTAAAAGTTACAGTCTTTCTTAAATGAGAGAGTGAATGACAAGAAAATGGAAGGGTTGATTTTTGTATTTGTTGTTGTATTGTGGTTTTCCATTACATCAATGAGAGACTTTGAAAAAGATGTTTCTTTAACAGGTTCCCCCCAAAACAACTGGATTTTAGCTATTTGTAGCTGGGGAAAAAACAGAGAGGAAGAAGAGGGAAGAAAAACAATAGAATTTTATTTTCAAAACTCCAGATGTACCATAATACAATGAAATACAAATGAAGATATTTTACTTGTAAATAAATACACATAACCATATTGTTTATACTCCACATACTTTTAAAACCTACTGCATTAAATTAAATTTGACAGTGGATATTATGTTATAGTTAGATAGGAATAAAATGTTTGGGTGTACTATTGAACTGTGAGGTAACCATAGACACCAGAGCTTGCTTACCTGACATTTTAGAACATTTTAACTTGTTTTATTAATTTCTATAAGTTTGGAAAGGAACTATGTTATCTTGTTTGGAGTGTTTAGACAATTGACTTGGAGAGAACCATTTGTCACAGATATTTGGACACTCCAGTATCTGTGGTGAACTTTAATAGATATTTCCAGCCAGGATTGATTGTAAAACAATCTAGGAGTCCTTTGTGGTAGCTACAGTAAACCAGCAGCCATCAATTTCTTATACCCAGGTCAAACAAATGAGGAAGAAGAGAAGGGCTTGGCCTGGCTCTGTGGAATATGGGAAACCCCAGTGGTAGCAAACACTGGGAAAATGAATATTTGCCTTTTCTACATGTTTCAGAAAAAAAAGATTCCTCATCCTAATTTATTTTGCTATAGTTTTGTTAAAGAAATTAGCTGATTCTCTTTGAAATGTGCTAGATGACTTCAGAGCAAACCACTGGCGAATAAAATCAGATCACTGGCTACTTAGACTCAGACTTCCTAAACTATTGAGCAGATGTGTTTCATAGCATCTTAACATCTATATAGTGCCCTTAGAAAGGAAATAATTCAAAGAGTTCACACCTAGTACCAAATTTCTTCATTCACTACTTAATGTCTAAAACTCTGTCTTATATTTCTCCCTCCAACTTCTTGATGCTGATGGGTTTATTCATTGCTGGTTAGATATTCAGGCTTCTTCCCTGCTCAATGAATCCACTGCTGAAGTAACTGGTCCTGGCAAGGTCAAAATAAGCATGCTCAGAGCTGACTCACAGCTGCCTTCCTGGCAGGGAATCTCTCCTTCTCAGTACCCCCCTCCTCACCATGCCCAGGAAGATATAATCACATATTTCTTTTGAATATCAAAAGCAAATAAAAAGATAAGTTCTTTGGCTTCAATTTTCACATTTGCAATTATTTACAGAACTCAATTGGTACGCGATATTTGAGAAATCCTTCACGATACCTCATTGAATATAAATATTGAGTGAACTGGTTATATTTCTCAACAAACATAAATAGTTTTAAGCCCCTTTATAATGTCTGACACATTAGATAATTACTCACAAGATTGACAGTTCTCCATATGCTTGTGCCACTTGATGGCTCACAGAGTCTCAAGGCAGTTGCTGTGAATCCCCTTCCTAACCACACTTGGCATGGAATTCAATGAGACTCTTCAATAATTATAATGATGATCATAATAATAATTGCTTGATCAGTGTCCCAGTCAGAGAACAGATGGTACATTGAAAAGAGACCCTTGAAGATGGTTTAGTAAAGAGATGATTTACAAAGTTGTGTGCTGGTTTAAGGAGATCCAACAAAGACAGAAGACTGGAAATGATTACATCAGGAGAGCTCCTACATCCCTACAAATGAAAGGAAAGACAAGGGAAGAGGCAGGGAGATAGTACTTGACAGGACACCAAGGTCTGCCTGAATTGAAGCACAGTCCCTGCCAAGCCATTGGGAACAGAAATGGGATAATAAAGATCTACACCCATTTCTTAAGTTGTCTCCTTCGCTAATTCCACTGCCAATGATGATTAGCTGCACTGTGTCCCATATAAGGAAACCTTGTATCTTACGTAGTTCCAAATATTTTCTTTACACATAAATGTACATACATTCTCAGTACTCACCCAAAGTAAGATTCCATTGAGAAAATTTTAAAGCTTACTTTAAAGTATTGCCTATATCAGGATTCTTTCCAGAAAATGTCCACCATTTCTGTTTATGAATATCTATATTCCATCCTCTGCTTAGAAAAATCTCAGCAATCCTCATCCTATGCCCTTATATTCACATGTAAGTATAGTCTTTACCCTTCATCAAGGAAACTTCTCCATGTAACAGATGGGGACCATCACACAAAAACACAGCCAATCAAATTTCAGAGTCGTGTAGCTCAGTCCCAATGAGTACAACTATGAAACACTTGTACACCCAAGAATAAGGGCACATTGTAGATGAGATAGCAGAAAGACTGAACGTCAGAGGATCAGGGATTTTACTGGGAGATTGTGCCTCCTGGTAATGGCCAAATCTAACCTCTTAAACTCTCACCAACATGACTGTATAAATAGGAGCTGAATAAGGACAACAGCAATAAACAGGCTACATTAGATATGGGATAGTCCATGAGACTTAAGCTGTACACAACGAACTAGAGTATGGAATACTGAGAGTGGGAGAAACAGTCTCCTCCAAGGAAAGCTCTGTCCATTGATTATCCCACACCAAATGATCAGCTCTGAAAGCATATGTGCAAGTAAAATCACAAGCTTAGCAGCTTGCATTTAGAAATACATACATGAATATACATATACATATATGCCTGTAATAATAATTTATGAACAAATTGGTCATATATTTAAAAACAAGCAAGGAGGTATATGTGGGAGGTTTGGAAGGGAGGAATACGAAGAGAGACATTATATAAATATATCATTATCTCAAAAAGAAAAGAAAAAATTAGAATGCATATTTGCACCATTTTAAGATCTGGGTATGTTTTGTTCTGTCTTGCTTTGCTGTTTCAAAGAAAACAGCGTTTGTTTCCAGAGTTTGCCCTGTTTTCTTTTTTTTATCTTTTTATCTTCTCAATGCTGATTTTCACTTGTTCCATATTCCAGTAGCATCTCTGTATTCATTATAAGGTCCAGTTCAAACCCTGCACATGAAAACCATGCCTTCATCTTTGAATCTAAGTCGGGAATGGGTTTCTTAGTAATTACATCTTTTGCATAACGCAGGGGCAAGGAAGGAAATTCAAAGCACAAATAAGAAAACCCATGAACCTGGCATGATTAAGTGGCCAGATTATTCAGTTATTTGTTCGTTAGAAAGAATATGGAACTGAAGTCAATAAAACTAGTCTCTAAATAGTTTGCTTACCACTACTTTATCTGCGAATTGATCAATCACATGTCATCCAGGGACAGATTGGTAAATATTCAAAATAATATCATTGATCCTAGGAGAATTTTATGAAGATAATATGGGACAAGACATATAAAAGAATTATAAATAACAAAAGCAATAAATGTTCTTAAACATTACTGATCATAAATATTATTATCCTCTTTGGGGGAACTATTTATTTTGCTTGGAGCACAGTACTGCTTGGTTCTTTTTCTACTTTATTTTTACACAATATGATGATCTCAAGAGATGACTACTAATCATTGTAAAGGATTAAGATGAAGATATACAAAGAGAAATTAGCTAAAGAGATAGAAAGAGAGAGAGAAGGAGTATATAGACAGAGAAGGTGGGAAAGGGAGAGTTATTTCTAGGTTTGCACACAAATTTACAGCCTAATTTATGTGTTATTGAAAATGTATTATTAAGTTGAATGAGCTGAGTGCATACGCTGCTGTTGCTGGAAGCAGTCATATGTCACATTCTGACAGTTTACAAGTATTTAATGCAACTATTTATTTTTTATACAGGAGAATGAATAATTTCTTTAGTAATTGCCAATCATATACTTCCTGAAATTCATGGCATCTTCTTGGGGAAATACATTTACCAAAATGTCATGTGAGCTTATGCATATTTTGAAGCAAATTTAGGAGAAATATGCATAAGAGCTCCCGGCTTCCTTCCTGATCATTGGCAATGACAGGCTGTATTTTCTTTTGTTATTTTTTTTTACAAGATTTGAAATTTTTAAATACTTCTTGCAATTCAATAAAATTTACCCAGCTATAAAGAATCTAAATATATACAATATTGAGGCTAGTAGACAATAACAAGATCAATATTTCTGCTATGTTCTTCATCCCTTTGGGGTTAAGGAAGACTTATTAAAATCTATTTATTTGGCTTCATGATCACATAATATAGTTGATCAAGTCAAGGGATTTGACTGTATAACATTTTATCTGTGCTGTTGGGTGGACTCATCAGTTAATATTTCACCAGAAAAATGAACACAAATCTGTTAACAAAATTAAGGAATCTAAAATTACACATGAAAATTAACTTAATTCTTTTTTTAATTTTAATTTTTTATTTAAAATAGCTTTTATCCATTTTACATACCAACCACAGATACCCCTCTCATCCCTCATCCTTCTCTCCCACAGCCTCCCCCTGCCACCTGCCCCTCATCCCCTCCTCCAAAAGGGTGAGGCCTCCCATGGGGAGTCAGCAAAGCATGGTACCTTCAGTTGAGGCAGAACTAAACTCCTCCCCCTGCATCAAGGCTGAGCAAGGCATTCCAACATAGGTAATGGGATCCAGAATGCCAGCTCATGCTCCAGGGATAGATTCATATCCCACTGCTAGGGGCCACCCAAACAGACCAAGTTTCACAACTGTCTCCTGTATGCAGAGGGCCTAGTCCGGTCCCATGCAGGTTCCACAGCTGTTGATCTAAAGTTTGTGAGCTTGGTTCAGTTGTCTCTGTAGATTTCCCCATTATAATCTTGAACTCCCTTCCCCCCCCACTTGCTCATGTCATCCCTTTTCCCTCTATTTGACTGGACTCCCAGAGCTGGGCCTGGTGCATGGCTCTGGGTCTATGCCTCTGCTTCCATCAGTTACTGGATGAAGGCTCTATGATGACAGGGTATTCACCAATCTGATTACAGGGTAGGCCAGTTCAGGAACCCTCTCCACTATTGCTAGTAGTCTAATCTGAGGTTGTCCTTGTGTAGTCCTGAGAATTTCCCCTGCACCAGGTTTTTCCCTAACCCCATATGTATTCCTCTAGCAAGATATCTCCTTCATTGCTCTCCCACTCCACCCCTCCCAAATCTCGACCATCCCATTAACACTAGTGTTTCTAGTGCTGTGAAAGATCAGTCAATTAAATATTATGAGCCAGGTATTTTATAGAGTTCTAATCTGAATTGAGTGGGGAGCTAAGGTAATATATGGTATTTTTCTGAGGGAATGTAGTCTTTTTTCATCTTTAGTGATCTTCATGTTGTCTTCAGCATTTAGATAATGTGGCAAAATATTTGTTAGAGTGATCTATTGATCTCAAAATGTTAGCTTGTAATATTATAAGAAACATTACCCCTATCTTTTTATTTTCTAAAGAAAATTTCAACAGTTAGTTCTTTTTTTTTTTTTCAGGGCCCTTTGAAATACTTGGCTGAGCTTCACTGAACTTCAGTCCTTCATTTATTTTTATGCCCGATAATAGACTAAAAAAAAATTGATACAATAGTTCTAACAAAAGATTCAAGGGCATTCAAAAACAGCATTTTTTCTTTCCCACTTTTCACTGTTGTCATAAAATCTTATAGCCCATTGTTAATTCTTCATTACTTTTATAGACTTGTAGGAATTACGATACATTCTTAACTATGTCCATAGTCTAGAAAGAATAATTAAAACAAATGCAGAATTATGGTGATATTTTATTTGTGCTCTAACAAAGCTTGCCTGAAAATCAGAAGGAGGAGCTAGCCACTAGTTAACCATAGAGGTCTGGAAGTCTGTATAGACAGACAGGAAGTGATAGAGCTGGGCAGAGAGAGGAAGTGATAAGGCAGGGTGCAGAGAGGAGCTCACTCTCTTTTGGTGGAGGATTTCGTAGGGGTAAGAATTAGTGGCTTGCTGCTTTGCCTCTCTGAACTTTCAGCTTTTACCCCAATATCTGGCTCCGGGTTTTTTTTTTGTTTTGTTTTTTTGTTTTGTTTTTGTTTTTTCGAGACAGGGTTTCTCTGTGTAGCTTTGCGCCTTTCCTGGAACTCACTTGGTAGCCCGGGCTGGCCTCAAACTCACAGAGATCCGCCTGCCTCTACCTCCCAAGTGCTGGGATTAAAGGCATGCGCCACCACTGCCCAGCTGGCTCCGGGTTTTTTATTAATAAGACTGTTGAGCCATTTATGTTACACAGAATTACTTTCTTAACTAGAATATCAATGCATCACAAAGACATAATTAAACTTCTTTAGTTATGTATATCCATTGTGTCTTCCTGACCTTTACACATGGAACAATATTAAAGGAGAATCTCACAACTGCTCACTGTCATCTATTCAGATATAAAGCGGTAATTTTTCAAGACTGAAAACCATTCCTCTTTGTATCAGTCAGCACAAAATGATTCAGGCAAGAATACTTTAGAGTGACAGTGACAGGAAGAAGAACCTGTTCAAACATGATTCTTCTCATGTAACCTTCTTATCTAATCAGTCATGTTGACAAACATAGCTGAGCACTTAATATATCTAGATGCAGAAGAAAACAGATTTTGCCATTGAAAACACTAATATCAAATAAAAAATTGTATGCCCTCCAAA
Organism: Peromyscus attwateri; assembly: GCA_902168425.1. Taxonomy (NCBI): domain Eukaryota; kingdom Metazoa; phylum Chordata; class Mammalia; order Rodentia; family Cricetidae; genus Peromyscus; species Peromyscus attwateri. The sequence goes on along the minus strand of CABHPP010131771.1, from coordinate 44,291 downwards.
TTAAGATATATTTAAAAGTTGTAAGAGATGCTAGTATCAACCCATGCTATGGACAGTTATAGTATGAAAATATTAGTCCCTACTGAAAAGATCAGGCAGTCTAGACTATGGTTAGGTAGGAGACAGAATGAAAGGAGAAAGAAGATTTTTTTGCAAGTGAGGAAGGGTAAAAAAGGTGAAAAGCATCTATGTGGACCAATGCAGGAAAATAGAGAAGGATATGATTTAAATTTGCTTACTTGATTTGATTATTAGCATCTTGCAGTAGGACTTAGAACACAATGCTGCTTGATTTCCACCATCTATGAGTAGAAATCTCTCTTCCGCAGTTTTCTATGACATGCCAGTGAATGATGCACAGCCAGAGGGAAAAATCAAGAGCAATTTAATTTAACAAGTCTTTAAGAACAACTTTCAGAGTAGCCACTACTCTATTAGGATGAGTTAGCAAATGAACAAAGAATAAGATTGGCAGAGTGACATGCCAATAAATGTAGACTCAACCATGGGGCTCTGTTTCACTATATTCTAGAGTATGTGGGGCTCTGTTTCACTATATTCTAGCTTACAGCATAAACAGTAAGCAGTGAAGTTAGGTTGGTTACTGTCTTCAGATTCTGTGAGTGTATATACTGTATATGTACATGCATTTATATTCCCTTTGAATGTTTTCTCTTGGGTAATGTGTTGAGTGTATTTCTAGAATTCTGAGTTATACTAAACTAAATATGATCAAGGACCATGTAATAGTGTTTTGGATGGACTTTATGACAGTGATTCAGAATATTCTATTGCTAGTGATATCCTACCAGGTTAGTGTATGCAAGCACAATCTAAGATGTTTGCAGGATCACTGAGCATTCTAATGATGCATTCATTAAGATAGCATCCCTTCACCAAGTGATTCAAAGCTATTCTATTTAGACCAGAACATGAACCCATTTTCTATCTCAGTGTTAATACACAAGAAGTTACCTAGAGAAATGCTTCTTGCATGTTTGTATTTCAGGTCTAGCTGGGTAATCAATTCACCTAAACAGTTCCTTTTCATGCTGTCATTATTATGACATTCTCATACAGCAAGTATTAGTTAAGGGATCTAGGGTGGAGACCAGTGATTCTAAATCAGGGACAGTACTCTATAATATGAGAAAGGTCATCGTAAAAATAATTATAGGTTGGAAATCTGCTATTACATAATCAAAATCTCTCCATCAAGAATAATGTAACTAATTAAATAAATTGTTTCTGCATGCCTTTGTTAGTAAAATTTGGATACTATCGATAATGCTTTTATGAAATACACTATTCCAAAGACAGAATATTACACTTTTTTCATGTTCTAGTAATATATGCAAGGAAAGTTCTTGAGTACTGGCTAGGGGACGACTCTGAGGTGGTCCAGCCTATACTCTAAGCACTCTGAAATGAATGGCAGATGTGGAAACATTAGAGTCCAAGTCTTGTGCACCCTCATTATCTAAAGCCTATTTCTTAGGTTAGTATTTAAAATTTGGCAATTGTTTAATCTTTATCTCATTTTTTATTTAAATTTATGTTTATTTAAATTGACAAAAACTATGAGTAACATTCATCATATTCAACAGGATTCTCTGGAATGCAACATCAATATGTGCATACCACATGAGCTATTCTTTTGATTAGAAAACAAAATGTTACTCCCCCAATTCTTTTTAAATTTTTTTTTTTTGGTTTTTTTTTTTTTTGAGACAGGGTTTCTCTGTGTAGCTTTGCGCCTTTCCTGGAGCTCACTTGGGAGCCCAGGCTGGCCTCGAACTCACAGAGATCCGCCTGGCTCTGCCTCCCGAGTGCTGGGATTAAAGGCGTGCGCCACCAACGCCCGGCTAACTCCCCCAATTCTTTTAGAACGCAAAGTGTTAATTGTGGCCATGGTTTAAATTAATTTAAAAAAATTTAATAGCCTTTTTAAGATTTTCATTTTGTCTTATTGAACTTCTTTTCTCTTTGTTATGAAACATAGTTACCTACTTACCGACTTGACTTCTCAGAGTCTCCATAATGGCAACAAAGCACATGCATGCAGAATGTCTTCCACCATGCACAGTTTTGATTTTGACTGGTACCAGACCTGTTTCCTCACCACATCCAAAATACCAGTATCATCACAGTTGTTCACTATTTGTGGAAAATTCCTATTCGTGAAACCTCTTTCCTTTTTTTTCTTCTTGTATTAGTCTAACCCTCTTTTTAAGTTTTCACAAAACTATTTTATTTTTTCTTTTCTTTGTGCATGTATTTATTGAAAACATTTTTTATACAGTATATTCTGATCATGGTTTCACCTCACCCAGCTCCTCCCAGATCCTCCCCACCTACCCAAATCCAAGTCCTTTCTTTCTCTCTAGAAAACAAACAGTAAAATCAAAACAAACAAACAAAAAATAGGAAAAAGAAGCAAGAATAAAATAAAAACAGAAAAAAACATAAGAAGCAAAAACTCACAGAGACATATACTTTTTTCTTTTCTTAGATCTCTCTCTCTCTCTCTCTCTCTCTTTTTTTTTTTTTTTTTTTTGGCTTTTCAAGACAAGGTTTTTCTGTGTAGCCCTTGTATCCTGAAATTCTTTCTGTAGGCCAGGCTGACCTCAAATTTACCGAGATCCACCTGCCTCTGCATGTGGAGTGCTGGGATTAAAGGCATGAACCACCATCACCACCTGGCTTGTTTTTTGATGTGTGTGTGTGTGTGTGTGTGTGTGTGTGTGTTTGGTTTTTTTGTTTTGTTTTGTTCCAATTAAAGTATAAGATAAAGGCTTATTTCTTCCTTCTGAATGGTGGATTATTTATAGTCAAAACAGCACAAATAGTTTTAGCCTGATTACACCTGCACACTGCAAAGCAGGGCAATAACCTTTTATAACTGAATACAAAGTTAAATAATGTTTTTTATTTAATATGCTGAAAATTGCCACTCATAGTAAAAGTTTAGCAAAAAAAAAAAAAAAATAGCCAGTACAATGTCTCCAATAGAGCTCAGCTATCCTACCACAGCAGGTCCTGAATATTCAATCATAGCTGAAGCAGAAGAGAAAAACTTTAAAAACACATATATGAAAATAGTAAAGATCTTAAAGGAGAAATGAATAAATCCTTTAAAGAAAGCCAAGAAAAAAAAAAACAAACAAACAGTTGAAGGGAATAAAACTGTTCAAGACCTAAAAATGTAAACAGAAGCAATAAAGAAAACACAAACTGAGGGGAAAATATCAGAATAAGATTCAGTTAACATGAATGGTTAAGTTCATAAACAACTAGCTATGATTTGGAAATGTCCTTCAAGGATTGTGTTAACATCGTGGTCCCCGTTCTATGGCTCCATTAGAAGTGGCAGAATATTGAAAAGGGAGGGACTCCTTGGAGGAAGTTAAGTCATTGGGAATATCTTCTTAGGGTAGATGTTGAGATCTTGGCCTTTACCTATCTCTCATTTTCTGAGGCATATCAGCCAGATGTGAACAGGTGTCTCCCATATATGTTTCTCCAATGATATTCTAGCTTTCCATCCTCCCAAAAGTAGTGGGCCAAATATCTGTTGCCTGAAATCTCTGAAATCATAAAACAAAATAAACTTTTCTCTCTTTTAAATTGCCTTTGCTCAATTATTTTGTGATATCAATGGAAGCGTACTGTTACTTAAATTGCAGCAGCATGTGTTTAGTATTATTCCTACAGCTATAGAAGACGATACCTTGCATATATTATGTATTAGAGTAAATAAGCACACACATAAAACTTCATGTTACAATAAGGAAATAAGGATTCTGGAATGGGAATTGGGGTTTTTAATAATGTTGGAAATGTCATCCCTATGTGGTTAAATTCTGTTCCATTGGAGGATAATGGGTGGAGGATGTGGGGCAACACTACACAGCAGGGAGAGAAGTGGGCGGGGACAAAAGGAGTCTAGAGGGAGGGGAAGACTAGAGAGAGAAGAGGAGGGAGATATCAAGATCTGTCTTTAAAAGCAAACTTCTTCCTAGCTATGAACTTAAGTTTGATATCTTTAAAGTATATGTGTTCCTTTTCCATTCAAATCACTTGCTGAAGACTAACAAACATCTTATATACTTTGAAACCTGTAACGCAGGCTGAAAAGAAAGCCTTTCCTCTTTGTCCACCTTCAAATTCAAGAACCTACTGAGTGAATATTTCTTTTTTTTTTTTTTTACAAAAATACATTTTATAACGTTCTTGTTTGAATATAATTTCCAGTTTATTCAAGATTTTGTCTGCCATCTATACTTCATGGTAACATTTTCTTAAGTCCTTTCTTTTACTTGTATGTGCTCATACTTGGGTTTTTGGTATCTTGAATTTACCACTGAGAGACCTTCATCAGTCTTTCAAAATTAATGAATCATATGCTCGCGAGCACATGGATTTCTGAAACACATTTTTAAAAGAGCAGGCTTTAAAAGTCAAGAACGATAAGGAAGAGGACCAGCTAAGCACCACAGACACCAATCTCATTCACTCCTCAGTGCTTCTGAATTTATTAGTGGGGTTACACTACACCTGAATTACTTGAATTACTTCGGCTCAGATAAGTAATTCCAATAGATCAACCCTAGAGATAATCGTCCGACTTTAAATTTAGATGCTCTGAAAAGTCTGCTCCCATCAAAATATCATTTTCGAGGTTGAATATGTTGTTCTATGAAGATCTGAGGAGCTTTAAGATGAGAGGCACATGTGATGTATTACATCACATGCATAATATAGATTTGACTTTCTTCTCAAGGTGTCACATTTTTATCAAGTTATACTGCTCAAATACAATTCAAGGGACTTCTCATTACCCTGGCTTCACTCTAAAGGGAAATGGTTGAAATAATAGTTATTGTAGTGCTATGCTAGCAAAGAAAACTAATTAGCTTAGGTCAGAGGCTATAAAAACAGACCAGTAAGCAGATTCTGGATCATTATAATTAAAGAGAAAGGATGATTGCACGACGGAAGAGACTGCAGAAATAAAACTGAGACTTGGACATGTTCATTATTAGCATCATTCCCCTGAATTCAGTGAAATAGGTGAGGAATAATTGCAGGGAGTGATTTCCTTTATGTCTGACATACCGTCATTTCTACCCTATGATGATTTATCAAAACTGCATAAGTAAAAATCATTATTAATGTAGAAGTAGAGTACATAACTATAAATTTTTGGGGGAGTTCATGCAATGTCAAATATCATTAAAGAAGCCACTTAGCATTTCTACACACCTTTGTAGGATCCTTGGGCAAAATGAAAAATACAAAGTGATTAAATCAGCATATGAGAAAGGAAATCAGATAAAGATGGAGGAAACAGATATGTGAAGTATCCCCTGAAATGTACAAAACCTCTCATTAATTTACTCTGAAAGATTGGTGTACATTATCAATGAACTAAGAAGCACTATCGCATTATTAAATTGAGCTAAAGTAAGATATTACAGCATGATCTTTCTTGCCTACAAATAACTAGCAATGTCTGGTACAGCAGCTTGATATATAAAACTGGCCATTTTAGTTTCAGTGAACATAATAAAAATGCAATAGTTTCTCTGATGTTCTCTATTTCTTAAGTCCTTGAGTACTAGACTCCTAAGAATTCTCATAACCATTTTGTACTGTCATTACCCCCTTCTCTACTGCAGGCTTTGTGGTACCCTCAGTTTGCCCTTCAGGTGGTAACAACATATTCTACTTTTGACAGTAATATCCTCCATTTAGTCCAACTAATCCAACAATGGCTACCTGTAAATGATGGGAAGTCCAAGAATCTAGTAGTTGCTCATTCTATGAGGCCGGGTGTCTCAGTTGATCTGTATATGCTGGAATCCTGAATAAATAGGCTCTGATGCCATTGAAGGAATAGATTTAGTGGCAAGGTGAGGACAAGTAGGCAAAGAATGAATGGACGAACCTTCCATCTTCCATAAGCTTCCAGCATAAGGTGTGACCCAAATTATAGATGTGTCTTCCAGCCTCAAGATTCAGATTAAAAGAATGTGCCATTCCATCTCAGTCAAGATCTGGATCAAAATCCTGTGTATTCCAGCTTCAAAAAAAAATGATAATCTCATTAGATGCTGAAAAAGCCTTCAGAAAAATACAACACCACTTCAGAATAAAGGTCTTGGAGAGATCAGGAATACAAGGAATATATCTAAACATAAAGACAATTTGCAGCAAGCTGACAGCCAACACCAAATAAAATGGAGAAACTCAAAGCAATTCCACTAAAAGCAGGAACAAAACAAGGCTGTCTGCTCTCCCCATATTTATTCAACATAGTACTTGAAGTTCTAGCTAGAGCAATAAGACAAAAGGAGATCAAGGGGATACAAATTGGAAAGGAAGAGGCCAAACTTTCACTATTTGCAGACGATATGATAGTATACATAAGTGACCCCAAAAATTCTACCAGGGGACTCCTACAGCTGATAAACTCTCCTTCAGCAATGTGGCAGGATACAAGATTAACTCAAAACAATCAGTAGCCCACCTACATACAAATGTATAATGGGCGAAGAAAGAAATCAGAGAAAAATCTTTCAATGTATTCCATCATATAAACAAATTGATATGATGTTTTTCAACAAGACAAAAGTAAAACAAAACCAAAAAAAAAAATCCTGAAACAAAACAAAAACATGTTCATGACTTTTCCCAAAGATGTAAATAGTATCAAAAAAGTAACAACTATACCACAAATAAAATTTCTTAACAAGTAGCATTAATTTAATTAAGTTTTAATATTTAGTAATACTTTTTTCTCTTGAATAAAATTGACAATGAAATTTCAATAGCTCAAAAATCTTTAGACAGGGTATTGTTATGACAAATACCCCTCATCACAAAATTATGTGTAATCTCATTTCTTAAAATATAGACATTTTATTTTATGTCTATGTGTAGCAGGAATCTTTAAAGTTCTTATTAATAAAATCAAACCTGGGCCAGGTATTGGGGTGAACTGGAAGAGCAGATAACGAGAACAGGCCACAGCTACCTCACCTTGCCGGATCCTCACCTGGTCTTGTTTCCTCAGACTGGAAGCCTCTGAGTCCTCATCCAGAATGAATCTCAGCTGAACTGCTGCCGCTAGAAGCCTGAAAGCTTAACCAGCCAAATGCTTAACCAGCCAAATGCCTCTAGTTTCTGGTCCTCACGCCTTATATACCTTTCTGCTTTCTACTACCACTCCCTGGGATTAAAGGCTGGCTTTCTGGGATTAAAGGTGTGTGTCACTATGCTTGGCTGTTTCCAATGTGGCCTTGAACTCACAGAGATCCAGAGGGATTTCTATCTCTGGAATGCTAGGATTAAAGGCGTGAGTGCCACCATTTTCTAGCCTCTGTAACTAGTGGCTGTCTGTCCTCTGACCCCAGATAAATTTATTAGGGTGTACAATATTTTGGGGAATACAATACCACCACATCTATGTGGGATTATAATAGCATAAAATAAAATTTAAAGCATTTTAATCCATATATGTTCATAAAGGATGACTTCATCAGAAATATCCCATGTACCCCGAAGCTTCACTGCCCTGGCTCACAGATACACATGTCCACACCCAGGTACTGAATCACTGTCAAGATTGAATTTGCAAAGTTCAGCAGTTTTGCCTAAAGTAACCTTGCTCTTTCTCACCCACCAGGGAGAAAACACATTCATTCCTTTTATTACATCTTCCATACTCTTGGCCTTATCCATATACCAATTGTTTACCATGCTATATTTGTCTACTCTGTATTTTCAACATTCCGTCAAGGGTACCCACAAATGCATCTGAATGACTACTCTGTTGCCAGGTTTTCCCTGTTCTACCCTAATGCCCAGAGCCAGCAAGCAACTGGAAGCAGTGTTCTAAGCACAGAAAAGATTACTGCATTACTGCGTTGCTATAGTGCCTCCCTGCTTTAAGAACGTTAATGAGTCTCCTTTGCTTTCGAGTTCATATGCCCTGGTCAAATACACTAGCTCCTTCAAGGCCAGAGTGTAATTTTTCAAACTTTTCTTCACTTGCCCCTTTATATTATATCTATTAACCTTTCATTCTACAACCCTTTAGTGGCCTTTTTTACCCCACATAAATGCCTAAAGTGTGTAGCCTCTGTGTCATTATTGGACATCTCATGCAACTTTTCTTAGAAGATTATCTCATTTCTCCTACACTGTAATTGTCATTAAATTTTCTTAACCACTCCCATCAAATGAATCATTCTTCAGAGTAATCAGGACTCACTATGCTTTTAGTACAATGTCCAGAGCATTATATTTAATAAGTATGGTGCAGTAAATGCGTAGAAGAACAAACTATGGTCTAATCCTATAACCACCCATAACTGATTATAACTTTGAGGAATAATGTCACTATACATGATTGCTTTGAAATCATACAATGAAGAATGCAGCTAAGAGTTGTCAGTAAGTCTCTTTGCTCTTGTATTCTCAGTTTCATTGAAATTTCCTGCTCCTGAATTTCTAACACTTTGAATTTCTCTGAAATATACATTTAATTGAGTATGGTATTTATTGAAGATTTGCTACCCCCATGGCAGTTACAAAGATACAATGGGAAGACATGAGTGACATATCACTGCTCAGGTAGCAAAATGATGAAAGACAAGCATCATTTATCATGCTCCAACTCAGCCTTAAATTATGATGGGAATGCACAGAGATTCTACTTTGCTGATTTCATTCAAATGCAGACTTGTCCCCATGTGGCAGGCAGTTCAGTTCAGACTCCCCAAATTAATATTATTAAAGAACAAAAAATGAGTTCTGAATGATGAACATATAATAAAAAATAACCACTTCAGAGTGAAATATGTTCATTATATTTTGCTTTTATGTGAACAAAAGCAGTTGCACATATAAATGTCTTGCTAATAAAGGTTTATATATACATATATACTTATCAAAAAGGGCTATGATATAAACCAAATCAGCCACAGAATGTATGTGTTATTATAATCACATTCTTTCCTTATTGACCTAGTACCACTAAATATTGAAAGAATATTTTATTGATTTATTCGAATTTCTGATATGTATTGAAGCCCAAATATATAGCTTCTACTGTGGAAGATGTCAGAAATAATTAAGAATACATCTCAGATTTTACTGGTTAATAATCTAAGGCATTGACATAAGTATTGTTAAGGATAGATCATAGGAGATGTTCAGTAGATCTCATAAAAGTAACTTTCCCTTTTTTTGGTTGTTTCTTTGTTTGCTTGTTCTGTGGGGTTTGTTTTGATTTTTATTTTCTCTTTGGAATGTAACTTTTGGTTATCAGAAAAGGAAAATTCAGATAAAGCTCATCCATCCCAATCCTATTCAAACACAGCCTTCTCTGTCATCAGCATCCCTCATGAGAGGGGTATAACACCTCTGTTATAACTGAGTAACCTAAAATGTTTACCAAAATCACCTGAAGTACAGAGTTGGCCTTAAGATTCCATCTTAGTTGCAGTGTATCATTGAGGTTTCATGCAAAGTATTGTCCCTGACATAAACTTCTATGCTCTGCTCTGGTTAAATATTTCTACTTGCCCCTAAACCTTGGCAAGCCCTAATAGTATCTTCTTCATAGTTTTTCCTTTCAAAGTACAGCATATATCAGAATTAAATATCAGTTAGCATTTTTGTTGGCTTCTTTTATTTTTATTCTTTTTAACAGCTATCTATATCATTTGTTTTGTGTCTAATAATATTCTAGGTTTGGGTGCAACACCATATATTTATCCATTTACCTGATAATTGACATATTGATTTTTTTGCAAGCTTTGGCTATGATGAAGAAGGCTCCCACAAACATTCCAGAGATGGTTATGCTGCAAACACAGGCTTTTAATTTTATGACATAGATTATAAGGTTCTTGATTATTGTTTCTGATGCTAAGACTATGCTTTGTTGTGTAAAAAACTTCCAAACTCTGGCATGCAGTGATGCTTTTTTTGTCTTTTCACCACAAGATGGTTATGAAGGTTTCTGTTGTATGTGGAACTCCAGATGTTAGTTATTTCAATAGTTCATGCAATTTACATTTCCATGAAGACATATATATGCTGCACATTTTCACATATTTATGTATTATTTTTTATTTTCATTGTAAAATATCTGTTGAGGTTTTTAGATTATTTTTAATTAGGTTGTTTATGTTTCTTGTTGAGATTTAAAGGTTCTTTGTGTATTTGGAAATACAATCTAGATTAGCATGCCTCTGTGAATGCCTTATTTCTTGATTTTTCATTCTATATCTTTGTTTAATTTATTATTATTGATATTGAAAAGGAATAGTTGGTAGTAAGAAATCTTCAGAGCAGGGAGATGACATGATTAAAAGCTTTGGCTAAGCTTTCAGAAGACCTGGTATGATTTCAGGCATTTACATGGCAGCTCAAGTCTGTAACTAAAGTTCCAGGTACAGAAAGGTACAGCAACCATACACACTCAAAATAATAGAAGGAAAAGGAGGAAATTTACTCTTTCTGTGTTAACCTAAAAGCTCAAGTTTAACAGAATATAGCCTGATGTTATCTGAAATACATTTGTAAAGATGCATTAGCAAATTGAAATTCAACTCTATTCCTAGTTTGCTGAGGTTGTTCCTAATATATAAAAATTAGTTTTAATTATTTACCTATTTGCTCAGTTATCACTGATATGATATGATACTATTCCTTACATAGCTATTTCATGAATACTGAGGCTTGTTAAAAATTCTTAAAGGTAAGTGAAGGTGTCTACTTGTGTGTATTTATCCATGCTTTCTTTTCTGGAATATTCTGGGGAAGATTACAGTAATGTAATCCTGGGTACAAGACTGGGATAACACAGTTTACCTCATCAGTTCTTCTGAGACATCAGATAGACAATATTACTCAGTTCTCTGTACTCTTTTTCGGTCCAAGTAACAGAACCAAGCAAGAGCTCACTCATTCAAGTTCTGTGGTCAATACTCTCTGATAGATTGTTCTTTAAGGCAGGAGCTTAGTGTTATTTATTTTTCTTCACCCACAGTGTAAGTCAGAGAAGCCAGCACTGGAGTGTTTACTGAATCAAAACATGTCATTGTTTACCTCTACAAATATAACCATTTCATCAGTGCAATTTAAGGGTAGCTATTCTTTGCAGCTAATTTTTAAGGAGCCAAAGCAATAGAGAAGCCATATTTATCCAATGCACCACTTTAAACTGGATACTGAAGTTGGCATCTGGTGTAGATAATCAATAAATAATGTGGAGTGACATTTGAATCAATTAATTCAAGTGACCATGAAGAACATCTAAGGAATATATTGTAAACTGTTTCCTTGTTTGGTCCTGGCGGTCAAACCCCAGTCCTTGTCAAACAAATATTTCTCTTCTGATTCTGTGAACAACATCAAGGCATCACTTTCAATCTATTGTCCAGCAGTGCCTTTTGTTTATCCATTAAACTGCTTGTGAGGATTCCAGAACAGTCCACAGTATTTTACATTACAGCTGTTGAATAAGGAAAGAAAGAGAACTCAATCACAGCAAACGGTGGTGAGGGAACACAAAGGGATAAGACCACAAGGAAGGGCATAGGTCAAATAATTATGCTCACTTAAAAATCAAGATCTTTGGGAGTGAATATTCTACTCAGAGTAGAAGCTTACCAGTCATTATATGAGACTGGCAGGAAGTCACTGGACAAAGGTGCAGAAAGTCCTGGGAAAACAGCTTGTCATAAGGACAGAAATGAAAAGCACAGAGAATTTCAGACCCTAAAAGGAAAAGAAGATTCTGTAACCACTACTTACTGTGCCCACATGTACTAGACCCTTCCACGAACAGTTTTTTTCCAATATTTCTTGGCTTCAAAATTAAAATATCAGTTCAATTCAGCCTTTAGAACCATCCTTCCTAGCCATCCCCTTTCAGTCATCACTGAAATACTACCTTCATCAGCGAGGCTTTCCATTTCTTTTCTTTTGGTTATGCTCTGTCCTGACTGGGCCAGCAAGTTTTACCAGCACGAGAGAAGCCAGGGCTCTGTGCTCCATAACCTAGTGTCTGATTCCTTTCATGTAAAATTGAGAGAAGACTGGAAGACTGGGAGGCAGGCAATTAAATGGACAGGAGAGAGAAAGCGTGGCCAAGCACTCTGGCTCACCTGTTCACAGCCAGGAAATTTCTGGCACCAGGGATAAGGGCAAAATTGTTAATAGAACAATGGGTTTTTCTAAAGACATCTTATCAAAGACAGTAAATAAATCATGTTTACTTAAAGCCAAAGATGATGGATAACCTTCAGGTTTCTAGGACACCCTCCTCCCTCTTAATCTAAGCAATAACCCTCACAAATCCACCTCACAATTTTGTTTATAGAAGAAAATCATCTTTACTTTTTACCTTGTTGTAAACATCATTTCATCTCGGAGTGATGTTTAAAGTTGGGGGTAGGAACCTGGTCTTAGAAGCCTTTGGAGATAGAAGCAGAGAGCCTGCATGTCCATTGGAAAGGTCCACAAGTGTTACTCTCCCTTGAGAATCTCACACCCTGCCACCAGGTATGTTTTCTTTTCTTGGGGTGGCTTTCACTGTCCTTTTAATAAATTCAGTTTTACATCATATTGGCAACATCTGAAATTCATTTTCCCTTGAAACCATGATTCCTTTTTGTCTGAATAGAGGTCTCCAAGGGGAAAGGGAACCCTTCAGGATGCTGAGGGCTAGTGGGGAAGAGGGACTCCTAGAGTTGTGTATCATCCTTACTGCAGCAACAAAACAAATCCTGTAACAAGATGCTGGTGTTTACACTGGCCTAAATGAATTGTTGGTGGATTAATCTAAAATGAGCTTTTTTTTTATCTTTCCTATTTATTGTGATGCTCTTTAGATATTTATAAATGCAAATATTTCCACGTCCTTTACTCATTTAAACCAAGGGTTTCCAGTGCATGAAAGATGAGGACTATCTATAATCCAGTGTTCTTTATCAAAAGAGGTTTGTAGAATTTGGCTTCAAAATCCCATAGAAGCTTGCGCTGAAAACTCCCGCTTTCTATGCCAGAATTAGGATGCAGGCGTTTTGCAGTTCCTTGAACAAAACTCCCATTTCCCCTCTGCTTGTCTTTTCCTCGGGTACTCTTTACTCTTCTAGACTCTTCTTCCTAGTGCTCCTTTTTATAGAGTTAATTCAGGACATATTAGCTCTATGCAGACATGTAAAAAAGGTGAGATTAACAGTGTATATGTAAACAAACTTGTCTGTTGGATGTTTGGGAAAATATTCTCCTTAGGATCGATGATCCCAAGGCACTGCTTCTCAAGGTCCTAAGGGTTCAGTCAGACTCCATCTTTCCTCTGCAGATTTTTCAGCAGTGCCTCAAGTCATAGCCTTTATAAAATTGCATTTTCAAATGTTGTATATATTTGGTTTTATTTTTGGTGGTGGAAGTTTATTCAATCAAGTGTGTATGTATATTTATTTATTTATTTATTTATTTATTTATTTATTTATTTTTACTTTTATTGATTCTTTGTGGATTTCACATCATACATTCCAATCCCACTTATCTCTCTGTCCCAATGTGACCATCCCCCCTCCCCCCAAAACAAAACAAAATTTAAAAGAAAAACCAAAAACCAAACAAACAAACAAACAAAAAAATGCGAAGAAACACATTCTGGAAGCTGCGGTGTGACAGTGAGTCCCACAGTTTACCTATTAGTCCATCCATTTTTTTTAATTAGTCTGATTGTTCTTTATTTTATATCTAGAATCCACTTATGAGTGAGTACATACCATGATTATCTTTCTGGGATTGGGTTACCTCACTCAGGATGATATTTTCTAGTTCCATCCATTTGCCTGCAAATTTCATGCTTTCATTATTTTTTTCTGCTGAGTAGTACTCCATTGTATATATGTACCACATTTTTTTAATCCATTCTTCAGTTGACGGGCATCTAGGTTGTTTCCAGGTTCTGGCTATTACAAATAGTGCTGCTATGAACATAGCTGAGCATGTATCTTTGTGGTATGAATCAGCATCCTTTGGGTATATGCCCAAGAGATCAGGATGGACATTACATATTTATCACAGGAAAAATCCACCAAGATGAAGTCTTAATTCTGAACATTTATGCCCCAAATACAAAGGCACCCACATTCATAAAAGAAACACTACTAAAGCTTAAAACGCACATCAAACCCCACACATTAGTAGTGGGAGATTTCAACACACCACTCTCACCAAAAGACAGATCTACAAGACTGAAACTTAACAAAGAAATAAAAGACCTAACAGATGTTATGTCTCAAATGGACTTAATAGATATCTACAGAACATTCCACCCTAACACAAAAGAATATACCTTCTTCTCAGCACCCCATGGAACCTTCTCAAAAATTGACCACATGCTTGGTCACAAAACAAATCTCAACAGATACAAAAAAATTGGAATAACCTCCTGTATCTTATCGGACCACCATGCTCTAAAGTTAGACTTCAACAACAACAAAAATTATAGAAAACCTACAAACTCATGGAAACTGAATAATACCCACCTGAAACATCAATGGGTCAAGGAAGAAATAAAGAAAGAAATTAAAGATTTCCTAGAATTCAATGAAAATGAAAGAACAACATACCCAAACCTATGGGACACTATGAAAGCAGTGCTAAGAGGAAAATTCATAGCTCTAAATGTATGTATATTTATAATCAAAACGGTGAAGCATTGTCTTCCAGTTGGGGTAATCAGTTGGCATAGGTTTCCTCAGAGAAAACTAAAATACTGAACAGGAATGTATTTCTGGAGGCTCAGCATTTGACTCCCTTTCCAGCATATGAAAAGTAGCTAAGCTCACGGACCTTCACAAGTTATGAAGGTATTCATAAATAGGTGATAAAATAACATGGCGTAGTAGGTAAATACATTAGAACATTATTTGTTTCTATTAAAAGAGTGAGATTGTGGTCACTTGGATGGCCTAGCAGGTAAAAGAGCCTGAGGGGCAAGCCTGGCAAACTGAGTTTGATGCCTTGAACCTATGCAAATGTATGAGAGAAGAGATTCCAGGAAGGTGTCTTTTGACTTTCACAGGTATGCAGTAGTGAAGGCATCGCTGTACTCACTTGGGAGCTTCCTGATGGACCCCTCTCTCCTTCCTATATAAATAAATGATTTAATTAATTCTCTCACTAAATTTTAAAAAGTACAGTAAATTCTGCCAACCACAGCCAAGTGGCTGGAACTGGAGTTCTTCTCAAATGTAGAAGTTACAAAATAAAGCTGTGTTGAACGTAGCTGAGTAATTTTTTTGTAGGTTGGGTAGGGTAAATAACTGAAGCAAGACTTGATTGGGTCATACTTTCCATGGGTTGAAATATTACTTTGCAACCCATTATAAAAAAAATATATATATTTAAAGACCATAATGTCATATTAAGCATTTGTTTCTCTAAATGTCGTTTTCTTTTTGTTTTTGTGTTTTATGAGACAGGATTTATCTATGTAACAGCCCCGGCTGTCCTGGAACTCACTTTGTAGACCAGGCTGGCCTTGAATTCACAGAGATTCACTTGCCTCTGCTTCCTGAGGGCTGGGATTACAGGCATGTATCACAACACCCTTCTATATTTCATTAACTTCTAAAGGTCTCTAATATCATAAAATTGGACTGCAGCCATATGATTCCTCCATTCCTCCCTTCCTTTCTTCCTTCCTTCCTTTGCTTTTTTCCTTTCTCAGATGCCAAAAGGTTTTATGTCATTTGCTATTATAATTATTAAATAATGTTATTGGAAGAAAGTAATGGATTTCACAGTGCTGTTTCCATACATGCATTAACTGGAATTTCTGGAATTGTGTCCCCATGTGATTTAAAATCTATACATCTTGATATTTTCTTTGGTAATTATACTTTGAATGATATTATCCTTATTTAATTTTAGAGGTACATTGTTAATTTAATAAGTAAAAGAAATAACTGAGAATACAGTCTCTTTCCAAAGTCATGTTACCCCAGCAATCTGTCATTTAATGCAACTGCAATCATCAATATGCGATCTATCCAATATTCATTCAAATTCCAAAATATTGTCAAATAAATGATTTGTCCTACATATAATTATCATGTTCCGAAGTGCATATTATTTTTTTACCTCCTCAGGGTCTACGGAATACTGTTATTGTGTGCCTCTCCATATGTAAGAGTGTATATGTTTGTGTGTGTGTGTGTGTGTGTGTGTGTGTGTGTGTGCACATATTGATTTGTATAAATACTGAGGTATTTCTCAGAATACATATTTGTGCACATTGTTTTCCCTAGTTGAGTGATAATTTGCCTTCATAATACTCTGTATATTATTTTGAGAATTATGCATTTATTCCAGTTCAGGAAAAAATTTTGTGGTAGAGCAGAGTAGCTCATTTCATATTATGGCAAAGAGGAAGCCAAGAGCAGTAAAACCTCGTTATGTTACCCATCTTTTAATAGTCTGACCCATTCATTAGACCAGAGCCCTCAAGATGGTCTGTGGAAACACCATTAAATACATAAGTGTAATTCACTAAGCTTCTAGGAACTTCTCATCCAACCATTTTGACAATTAAAATTTACTATCCCGTGTAGACACAGAATAACTTAAAAGAATAGCAGATAGGTAAACTATGTACAAAATGCACCTGTGGCCAACCATATCATAAAACTGTTGTGAAGCAGGGATGTGGAAATGTTGGATTACATGAATGTCATTATCAAATTTTTCTTTCAGGATATGTGTATATTCAGTAAAAAGTAGAAAGATGTTACCAAAGGGTTGTAGTAAATTCATCACATATGTATGTTGTCTCTTTGCTATTATAGAATCAAAGGTAGTCTTGATGTTCAGTACAAACAAGGATGGTTTCATATAGCTCTGGCATTCAAACAAAACATTTGGAACCAAGTGTGATCGAACTGAGTTAAAGTGAAATGAGTGCTTTAAATCCCAATAAAATTGATTTAATATTTAAAGCCTAGAAGTAGTTATCCATAGTAAAAATTTGACCTGAGAATTTACAGTACTTAATAATTTACATTTTTCCTAAAAAATGAAAAATATAGGTTTCCTTTAAATTTAAAAAGTTTTTCTGAAAATAAAATAAGGTTATATAAGTGGATAATGATTCAAGTGTTTTTAAAGAAATGATTCTGTTCCTTGGCTACTATAATTCTTGATTCTATGGGTTTCAATCTCAGTTGTAGCATATATCAGCATGATGTTTAGCAATTGCTAAAACATCTAGGGGAAAATAAAAAGTGGCTCCTTATAGATTTTTGGTTTTAAAATGTTTAATTTGTAGAAACAATATTTACTACTCTTTAAGGTTAGTCAATATCATTACCCTCCATTATTCTACAGTGTTGGAAACTCCCTTTAATGCAACTAGAAACTCTAAACTCTCCTTTCTTTAATATTTTTAATGGATCACACTCTTTAAACTGTTACATCCCAATTATTTTTGCTTGGAAACAGAGTGGGAGGTTTCTGGAGACAGAATTCAAGCCTTGTGCTAATTATCTGAAATTCAATTTGTTGTCTACATCCCTTTAGAAATGTGAGCTATGTAGTATGCAATATTCATAATATGACTAGGTACCTCATATGAGAGTAATTTAATTGTCAGTGCTGCTCAAGCATTGTTTAATGAATTCCTAACAATTTGAAAGGCAAGCTGTTTGAAGGCCGTTATTAAATTTCATATTTGTGCTTCAGTTTTCTTTACCATTACTTCATCTATTTAGGCTTATGATAACATTAACTTTTTAAAAAATAGAACTTTCACATAATCAAGCCATAGCTTCTTATCTACTTGCAAAATAAAATAAATTCATTTTAAGGCAAACTTGGGACAGGTCACAGAATGATTACATCGATCTGTAAGATACAATACAGATTCATAAAACAAAAGGAATGATTATTCATTAACTCATTCAGTAGCAACAATAAAGAATGATCTGTTGAAACACAGAAGAGGAATTCAGGTAATTACAGTAAAACTAATCTTAGCAGTTAAATAGGTTAATAAATTGTGACCACTAACATCTAGAAAAATTACACAAGGCACACTTTATTTGTATTATTTATCTCAGGAATGAACAAAGAGATTATTCCTGTGTTAAATTGTTGGAATACTTCAAGATAACATCAAAAAAAGAACAATTTTGTGTGGGTTTATTTCCCAAAGAGTAGCCAAAAGATATCTAAAGAAGTTAATTAGCTTGGTGAGTGAAAGAGACAAATAAAATGTAAGATATATATTTCCAAATATCCATAATCATGAATGCTGACTTATAATCCATTTAAATCAGAATTTCCATTTATGTGTCTTTGTACATGTCCCTGATCTCTAAAGCATCATGAAAAAAATATCTACTTATGATCTCGCTGCTGTCAAGAAAATCATAGTAGTGCCATGTTGTAAATGTGAGCATTTCCAGAGAGTAGAGAAGGAAAGGCCAACATTATCCAGGTTCTGGAGAAGGGTTATGGTTATTAATGAGGAGCTGCTGAGAATGCCATAAATTCAAAGCTGATAGATAGAAAATAAAGACCAATCAGAATTTTTTCTGAATGAATAGATTCAGGCACATTTAATAAAATATATCAAGTCAATGAGCATTTGATGGAAAGGCAGTTAAAAAAAAAAAAAAACTTGTAGCCCTAAGTGAAGGTTGACCAGTTATGAAGCACATCAAAATGATGTGTGTGTTGGCTTTGGGAACCATACTGGATTCATTGACCTGATCTTCAATACTTAACTTGGATTCATTATGTAAATGTTATCTAGGAAGATAGAATGACAGCAAAGGACAGTAAGCAAATTGCGTGTTTCAGTGATAGAGACTCAGATGTGTGCTTTCATGATAGCTCTGCAGGTTTGAAATTACTATCTCAGACCAATTTTTTATCATGTGTTACTAAAGACCTCTGAATACATTCTGTGATAGTCAACTTTCTTGGTAACTAATAATCCTTCCCAATGTTTCATGCAACAAAGCCCATTCTCCTAGACACAGATCGCCCTTCTCATCACCTCTCAAACTCTACGCCCAACTTTTTTTTTTGAATTTATTTTATTTTATTTTACAATATAATTCAACTTTACATATCAGCCATAGATTCCCCCGTTCTCCTCCCTCCCACCCCGCCCCCCTCCCCCCGGCCCACCCCCATTTCCATCTCCTCCAGGGCAAAGACTCCCCCAGGATTGAGATCAACCTGGTGGACTCAGCCCAGGCAGGTCTAGTCCCCTCCTCTCAGGCTGAGCCAAGAGTCTCTGCTAAGCCCCAGGTTTCAAACAGCCAATTCATGCACTGAGCACAGGACCCGGTCCAACTACCTGGATGCCTCCCAAACAGATCAAGCCAATCAACTGTCTCACCCATTCAGAGGGCCTGATCCAGTTGGGGGCCCCTCAGCCATTGGTTCACAGTTCATGTGTTTCCATTCATTTGGCCACTCGTCCCTGTATTCCATCCATCCCTGGTCCCAACAACTCTTGCTCACATAAACCCTCCTCCTTCTCCCTGATTGGACTCCCGGAGCTCCACCCGGAGCCTGACCGTGGATATCTGCTTAAGAGCAGTTGATGTCTTGAAATTTGAGCATAGGTAAAACACTCAAACTTCTATACAAACTAGTTATGAAGGAGACCAAACACCTGATACCTGTGGTTGGGAATCTGCATGGCATTAAATTCAGATACACTGAACAACATGATAATGAGCATGTCTACTACCACAGTTGATTTTATTACCCCTCCACCTATTTTCTGCCTAATGACTCCTTTTATCTTCTAGGTCTTTGATGAAAACTGTACATGAAATCATCTCATTGACTGAAGCAACATACACAGGGCCTGCTCGGGTCTGCACCAGGTCCTCTGTGCTTATATTATGGCTTCCAATTTACTGTTCTTATGGGAATCCTTATGCAAACAAGTTGGTCTCTGATTTTTATGCTTTTTCTTGGGCCCCTTTTCCTTCTGTTGGTTTGTCTTGTCCAACTTCAATGAGATAGTTTTTGTTTTATCTTATTTTTTTTTACTTTGTTATCTTTTAAAAAATATATGAATGAGTGAATGGATAATGAATGAATGCATGAATGAATGAATTAAAATATAGCCACTAGAGTAAAGGTTAATAACTGAACTGTCATTTATACCTCCTGGGAAAGAGAAAATAAGTTTTCTCCAAAGGAATGACAGTGGGTCTATCAACTATTCCAGGGCAGACCTCATGTTCAAGAGTAGCTGAACAACAGTTTTGGGGCTGTTTTTATTTGGCTTCAGCTTGATGTTGGTTTTTTGTGGGTGGAGGCGTTTATTTTGTTCTTTTGGTTTTTCAGGGTTTTGTTTTGTATTGGGATTTTGTTTGTCTGTTGAGATAGAACTTAAGGTTGAGTAGTTAGGGAGGCAGAGAGGATTGTGGGAGGGCTTTGGGAAGGGTAAGAATAAGATCAAGATATATATATATATATATATATATATATATATAAACTTAAAAATGATTTTAAATAATAATAAAAATATAATAAAGAAAGAGAAAAATCATCTCATTTAATCTTCACATGATTTATGAGTAGTGTATCAATTAAATTTAGTTTAAATTATAAATGAAACAGTCCATTAAAAAGGCCAAGGAACTGAATTAATGTTCAGATACATTGTACTCTGTACTCAAGTACCTAATCATTAAGGCATGTTTTCTGATCTTCCTATAATTCCAGTGAAAATTAGCCTGTCATTTAAATCACCCAATCTTTTCCAGGTTTCTTGATAGGTACACATGTGGCACGATTACACCAGGTGAGATCTTAGAACCTTCCAAAATAAAGCACACTGCAGCATGCATAACAAATGGTCTGTGATCACAGTATTGGGAGATGAAAAGCACGCTAGGCTCCATTCTGCTCATTTGTCTTCAATGGATTTTGTAGAGTCCACAACAATTTGGTAGGGAACACTTGTATCTTCAGAGTTTATAAAATGAAGAGTGACGAATAGTGACATTGCATTCTCCTTTCAGCCTATACCAAGAGTTTTGGAATGAGCATAATATATAATAAATGCCACCAGTAAGGAAAAAGTAAGTTGTCATAAATCTACACAATCTTGCAAAGAAAAAAAAAGATTATCTTTAAGTTGAATGTAGAGCCAAATATTTCCAGTAGGAGAAGTGGATTCTAAGGGAGGGACAAAAAGACAACATAGTGATCTGTGACCTTTGTTCTGGATCTTGTTTTTAAATGTTCTTTAGCTGTCTCTACTTCTACAGCACGGCATATTATTTGCAGTTAATTTTCCTAGTCATTTTTTGGGTTGATTTTGACATCCTTTTCTTTCTATATATTTTTGAAAACAAAATTTAAAAACCATCTTCAGAGAAAACTGTATTCTTTTCTGCAGCTGTCAAGATGATTTAAAGTATGAACTCTCAATCAATGGGCAGTGGCCACTTTGTCTCTAAATGGTTTTTTTTTCTTTCTGATTCTCTTTTGTCTTTTGTTCTATAAATGTGCCATTAAAGTAGTGCCTTTGAGTTGTTCAAATTGGCCCATTTCTTGAATTGTCTTGTCTTTTCAAAGTTTCACTTAATGTCTCTCTAATGGTTACTGTCAGAGGCCCTGCAGAAGGTGTGACTATGAGTTTATGTCCTCACTAATGCACATAATCTTGAATATTTAATAATGCATGTCTTTGAAAGGATGCAGTTTTATCTAATTGCAGGCTCATTTTCTTGTCCTTCTCATGAGATATGTGCTGTGTTGTGAATTTCCTCTAGGTCGTTTTTAATCTTAATTTTGACTTCATTAAAAAAAGAAACTTTATAAAAGACATCTTTACTATATGTCAAACATAATTCTACCTTCAGTATGCACCGAATGTGAATGACAACAGGAAGGAAACAAAAACTAACAAGCATTATTATTATCATTATTGCCAATTTTCTGTATTTATAACATTTCTACCTTATTTAGTACTTCACACAGCTTTATGTGATTCGGGCACTATTCAGCAAATATAAATGAATAAGTATGCTTAACTTAATTATTGCTTCTTCCTGAAGCTGTGAACAGAATCCTGGCTTTGGTTCACTTTGCTTATCTGAGTGATTCTACTCACACACCTCTGCAACCCCATTGTCTCATCACCACTAGACCATCTCATCTCTGCGTGGACAGTCTTTCTCCTTTGTTTAGCTTTTGTTGTTGTTGTTTTTGTCATTTGTTTTATTCTTCTCTCATATATCGCATTCCTACCATAGTTTCCCCTCCCTTACCACTTCTCCTCTCCAGATCTACTCTTCCTTTCTCTTCAGAAAAGGTCAGGCCTCCCAGGAATATCAACAAAACATGACATATAAAGTTATTAGGACTAGACACATCTCCTCATACTAAGGCTGGATGAGGCAACCCACTAGGAGGAAAGTGGTCCCGAAAGCATGCAAAAGAGTCAGAGTTAGCCCCCACTCCCATTGTTAGAGATTGTACAGGAACATCAAGCTACACAACCATAACATATATGCAGAGGTCCTATATCATACACACGTAGGCTCCTCCATTGTTGGTTCAGTCTCTGTGAAGCCCTATAATCCCTAGTTAATTGATTCTGTGGGCCCTATTCTTGTGGTGTCCTTGACTTGTCTGGCTCCTATCCTTAGCCTGTAAGCCCACTCAAGGGGCCAGGCCACTTTCCTGAGAGCCTCTAACTGCCAGGTTCCACTCACAGAATACTCTAACTGCCCTTACTGCTAGACCCTGCCCCGACCCTGCAGAGCAAAATGCCCAATCTCTGGACATGAAATCCCACCAATCTCCACCCTGGAAAGCTCCACACTGAAAAGTTCCACCCCCTCCCCAAGAAGCTCTATATAAACCCTCTATCCTGTTCAGTTTGCTGCTGTTTCTTGCTGGAGCAGAGGTAGCCACTCTCCTGGTTCTTTTACCTCCCAATAAATCTCTTGAGTGAGGTTTGTTGTGTGGTGTGACTTTGTGGTATTCCTTGGCTTCCAGCTGCCAGGATGCCTTTCCATCTGAGATGCAATGCTTACATTTAAAAATGTAAGTGAGTATTGCAACTCTGGGGGAAAGAGATCCTGACTGCTAGGGAAGACAGGGTATACCTGGAGCTGCAATAGGACAGCTCTGGCAACTGGAGCTGCAGTGGGACAGCTCAGCTCTGGAAAGTTATCCTGACTGTTCCTGTAGTCAGGCTATATCTGGAGCTGGGGTGTGGTGGAGGAGGTCTCCCAGCAGGATATAGCAATCCTGCTTCTCTCCTGGAGAGCTGCTACAGTTGAGATTTGCTCAGCCCCCTTAAGGGGGCTTCCTAGCAGAGCTCTGCTTCTTCATCTCTCAGGCCCAAGATGTTGCTTCTTCTGATTTACTCTGCTAAAGGCAAAACCCCTGTAGAAGTGTAGCCATCTCCTCTGGCTTCAGAGAAAAGTTGCTACTTTTTCTGCTCCAACTTGCTCAGGCTCCCTAAAGGAACATCTTTGCAAGATTTTTTTCTGCTCAGTTCCCCAAGGGAAGGTTTAGCAAGGTTCTTCTCTGCACTGGTGAATGAAGATCATCATCCAAGACTCTTTTGAGAAAGAGATTTATTTGGGAAGGAGTCCAGGAGAGTAGCTGTACCAAGGTGGGAAACAAGAGCCAATAACTGAACAGGCAGGGTGGTTTATATAGGGTTTCTGAGGGGTGGAATTTCTCCAGGGAGATTTTCTTTTCAGAGATTGGTTAGTTTCATTGGTCAGGGGCAGAAATGGCTCTGATTTCAGAGCCAACCTGTGTTTCTTTCACTGGCTTTTTTTTTTTTTTTTTTTTTTTTTTTTTTTTTTTTTTTTTTTTTTTTAGGCTTTGGCTCTAATTCTAAGGCCAGGGTATATTTCTTTCACTGGCTTTGATTCTAGGGACAAAGAGTGTTTCTTTGGCACTGGTTTCAGAGTCAGCACATGTTTCTTTGGTTCTGGATTCAGGGATAAAGTATTTCTTTCCCTGACTTATGTCCCAGGCTGTGTTTCTTTCACTGGTTCTGGGTTCCAGGGTCAGGTTGGGTTTCTTTAGCTGGCCCACTTTTCCCTACACCACTCTTTTGTTTAGTAATAAGCAAATGGGGATTGGAGAGGGAGCAAAGTTATCTTTAGACTATTTCCTACTGAATTGGGGTGTCAAGGTTCTTGAGACAAGCTTGATATTCATCTTCAGGATGTAACCAGGTTCTGCACATATCTGGCTCTTTAGTTAGGGGCTGGTAATCCTGTAATAGTAACTGGTTAAAAGTCTAGTTAGAAATATTTTGGATCTGCTGTTGAAGAAATCTAGACAAGAGTTTTACAAGGCAGGGTGCAATTAGGAGGATTAAGAAAAAGAAGAAAAGAAGGGATAAGAATGGTAGCATCCAGTTCCATATCTGACTATTAGTGATCCACTGGCTAGAGGTATCAAGCTGTTTATGGGCTTTAAGATCCATTTGGAGTTGTTGGATCTTATCTTTCACTACACCTGATTGGTTGACATAAAAACAACATTCTTCCCCAAGAAAGAGATATTGTGATATTTTCTTTGTACCAAAATGTTATTTGTATGTTAATAAATAAAGTTGCCTGGGGGTCAGAGCTATTAGCAAGCCATAGGAAAGCAGGGCAGTGGTGGTGTACGTTTGTGATCACAGCACCTGTTAGACAGAGCTAGGTAAGTCTATGTGTGTTCAAGGATACAGCCAGCATTGGATACACATGCCTTTAATCTCATTACCAACCATAGAACACCTGGAGGTCTATACAGACAGGCTGTAATGAGGCAGTCCTGTGGTTGGGTTTACAACCAATGAGAAGGCAGAACAGAGACTATATAAAGACTTTAACACAGGAAGTACCAGCTCCTTCGGAGAGGTAGGACCACTGCAGGAAGAAGGGTAAGGTTTTGGCTCTTAGCTCTGACCTCTTGGCTTTCTTCTTTGCATTGGTTCTGTGTTTCTTATTTATACGACGGTTGGTTACATCTACAAAGAGACAAATACCACTTCTCTCTGCTGTCAGTAATTCTAATCCTCTCAAATTTTGTAGTATTATGATGGCCAGCAAATCTATTAGTCCTTGAAGGGTAAGGATAGTCTGATTTACCCATTGGAAATCCTGGATGAATTGCAAGGAAAGCTGACGGTAAATAGCTGGAGAAGTAATCAGTCCTGCTGTTCCAGTGGCTATACCTGCAGTTATGCCCAGGGCTGCTAGAAAGGGTATTACTTGGGTTGCTCATTTGTCATGCTGTGCTGTTATGAACTTGGCAATGGGAGTTGGCAAGGGTTCTTCACCAGGTACCATCCCTAATTTAGGAAACAGTAACACCAGGATACAAGTCCTAGACCACTTAGCATGTAAGCAGCGATAAACTTGAGTACCACAGAGAATAGAGGCATTGTGAATGTCTGGATGTAAGAGCTAATGATATTATTACAGTCTACAGAATCCACAGAAATAGACATGGTTGAAAAGTCAGTGTTGCGTGTTCCCTACCAATGCTGAAGGGAGAGAACTTGGAAGGGAAGTAATGTTTAAAGGCCCTTGTATGTTAAAAGGTATGGCAAGTGGTGAGGACAAATGACAGTAATGGGTGACCCAAAGGTTAATTTCATAAGGAGATGCTTTTCATCTTGGGTCTCAGGATCCAGGTTGCTAAATTGTAAGAAGGCCTTTGTAAGGCAGTTGAGGAATTGAGATGGGTTTTCATGTTTGTCCTGAATGACCTCTTGAACCTTTTCATAATT
Source organism: Peromyscus attwateri (assembly GCA_902168425.1). Lineage (NCBI taxonomy): Eukaryota > Metazoa > Chordata > Mammalia > Rodentia > Cricetidae > Peromyscus > Peromyscus attwateri. The sequence goes on along the minus strand of CABHPP010131771.1, from coordinate 18,457 downwards.
TACTTCCTTAAGGGCAACACTGAGGAGACCAGCTAGGAGGCAAGTTATAAATTGATTCCTAGCTAGGATGTCTCCTGGGGTATTGTAATCCCATTCAGGCTCTTGATGAGGGACTGCCCTAGCCCCCACTGAGTAGGTGTTAGTCCTTTGATGGAGTTCATCTGCATGGGTGCTAGCCTGATCCCAGACTCACCTACACTCTTCTGGGAGGAGATTGTTGGTAAAGATCATATAAACACTGTGAAAAGTTAGGTGATAGGATTGGGTAATGTACTGGAATTCTTTAATAAAAGTGGAAGAATTGGCAGTATAGGACCCTAATCTTTTTTCTACTTGGGAGGAGTCAGATAATGAAAAGGGGACATTTGCCCTGACTAAACCATCCACCCCATCAATCTCTCGAAAAGGGAGAATTGGGGCTGGTTTAGATCAGGGAGATACAGGAGGTCCCAAGGGAGAGCGAGAATGAGTACTGGGAGGTCTAGGGGCTGTTGATGAGCTGAAGGTGGGTGCCAGGGAGAGTTGATCTGGTGGATGACCTGTCACTGAGGAGGGAGAAAGGGAAACTGAAGAATCAGAAGAGAGGGAGCTGTGGGCTTTGGTCTATAAAGGCGAGGCTCATTAGCTGGGTCAAAAGAAACAGATTCACCCTGTTCTGACTTCATAACTAGCAGGAGCTGGATGGCGGAATAGGAGGCAAAGAGGGAAGGGTTTGAGTGAATGTAAGAGAAAACTTGAACATAGAGGATCTCTTTCTGTTTCCTTGATCGCTCACAGTAGTTGTAAAGGTCCTGAATATTATTGGGATGTAGTGTGCCATTAGGTGGCCTTTTGGATAGATTATTTAAGGGGCATTGAAGCAAAATTTGATTACAGAAGCAAGTAAATTTAGTGTTCTTCAGGTCAGGTGTCAAGTGGGGAGGCTGGAGATTTTCTAAAAGGCATCCTGATGAGGAATGGGAGGGTATAGACTTCTGAATTCCCATGGATGAGAGAGGTGAGGGAAAAGGTCACTGTAGCCTGTAGTCCGGGTGTCCCCTAGACTCAAGGAGGACCGAATGAATGAGGACCAAGTCATTCAGAGGGTCGTCACCCAACTCAATGGGGGTCAAATGTAGCAAGCTTAACCTAGAAAAACCAGTGGAGGTGAGAAGGTGAGAGAAAACTGAGCTCTGGGGGAGGGTTGCATCCAGAGGAAAGGACCAGAAAAATTAGGCTTTTGTGGCTTCTTTTTTTTTTTTTTTTTTTTTTTTGCAGGGAAGACAGGGGAGAGCACAGGAAGGGATACTATAACCCAATAACTCAAATGGGTCTAAGGAAACTGCCTGATTGCAACTCCAAGGGTGGGGGCACGTGGTCAGGTGAAGATGGCCAGCTGTAGTGGGCCAGCTGTAGCCTTAAAGATTGTGGCTGGGGATACCTCCACTTCCAAGAGTACTAGAGGGGTGCTAGTCACTCACCGATCACTTCCTCAGACTCAGGGAAATGTTTACACCAACCAAAGGGAAAACTTACCTAATTGATTCTGACGGATAGGGTGCTGAGTGATCGGTGAGCCAGAAGGTGAGTCTGATGTGGGTGGACTGGAGAAGAGGGATAGGGTCCCAGTGCATATTAGACCAGGAGAGACTATCTGAGTCATGATACCAAATTTAAGCATTGCAGCTTGGATGGAAAGGTGTCCTGGAAGCTGGAAGCCAAGGAATACCACAAAGTCATACTGCACAACAAACCTCTCAGAAGAGATTTATTGGGAGGGGAAAAACCAGGAGGATGGCTGCCTCTGCTTCAGCAAGAAACAGTAGCAAACTGAACAGGATAGAGAACTTATATAGAGCTTCTTGGGGAGGGGGTGGAACTTTTCAGTGTGCTTTCCAGGGTGGAGATTGGTGGGATTTCATGCCCAAAATTGAGGTTTTTGCTCTGCAGGGTCCAGCAATAAGGGCAGTTAGAGTTTCTGTAGGTGGAACCTGGCAGTTAGAAGTCCTCAGGGGGAGGGACCTGGCCACTTGAGTGGCTCCAGGGGCTTACATGACCTTTTCCATGGGATTCCTGGAGCTTCGTGGTGCCTAGTGTAATAGAAACTCACAGGGAATGATGAGGGTGACCCTAGCAGAGACTCCTTGTAATGGGGAATACAGAGCCTGAACCCGCCATCTTCCAAATATGCAAATAATTAACCAAAAGAGGATGACACATAAACATCAGAACACTAAAATGTAAACTTGTAAATTAACACAGACAAGAAAAACACAGTGAACCTTATTTAGATGCAACTAAGAAATAGTACATTTAAAACTATGTAAATTTGATTTAATTAAAAATGAACCTTTGGTTTAAAAAGTTTAAAAATTCTTAAACCTTTGGTTAAGAAAATGAAAAAATAAACCACAGAGTGGAGAAAAACTTTGTGAAGTAGAGATCTGATTGAAGACTTGTGTTCAAAATATTTAGACTCTTTAAAATTTAATAAGAAAATAACACAAGTCAAAACTGAGAAAATCAATAGAATATACATTTTACCCAAGAAAATATGTGGATGACTATTGAGCACATGTAAAGAACTCATTGTTAGTAATCAATAGAAAAATGCAAATTAAAAACATCAGCAAAACCACTTTAAGCCCTCTAGAATAACTATAATTAAAGAGATAAGACAATCAATGCTATAGGCAAATTGACAGCAAGGATTCAGCTAGATGTTGTGAGCAACAAGGTACAGCCACATATCAGACTACTTTTTATGTAAGTTTACGTTATTTACTGGCCATCTTTATCCTGTATCTACTAGTCTACAGTAAAGCATGAGTCACAGGAGACTTGTACAACTACACATAAACCAATGAGAGGGGAGGGAGGGAAGGAGAGAAGGAAGGACAGAGGCAAGGACAGAAACAGGGAGAGAGAAAGAGAGACAGAGACAGAGAAAAAGAAAACATGCTACTGGGAGAAGGAAACCAGATAAAAAGATGGCATAACATATGAAGTGTCCAGTAAGAACCAGTGGCTGGAAAGCAAACAGTGTGGCTGGCTGGGCAACAAGCTAGGGTTGAGTATAGCTTCTGACAGATGTGATATATTTCACGATATGGAAATTCCTAAAACTGGATCATGGTGGTTGTACTGTACAAAATTTACTAAAACTAAACATGTGTACTTGGACTCAGTTTTATATTATGTCTATTAAATTTATATTTTGGCTATAACAATCTGTCAAAAAACAAGTGGATTCAAACAACACAAATCAAGCACTATACATCCTCTACTAGGTGCAACATCTGGGCTAAGGTGAAGGTGCTGACAGCTGTGTTCCTACCTTCCAAGGGGCTTTAGGGGACATTGCCCTTCCTATTTCCCAGGAAGTAGCAGAACTGGAAGACAATGTGGGTTTCCCATTGCCCAGAGGACTCTATCTGCCTTTGCAAGCACCATCTGCATCTCAGAGACAGAAAGGAAATGCAATCACCACATGGACATTCTTTCTGTCTCTCTTCCTGATGTTACATCCCATCTATTTTAGCCAGTGTAGTTTTTAGACATTAAAAGCTCAAGTTTTTAGCTTTCATCATAGAGATGGCCTCATCATTTACAGATTCATAACCTCATATTCATCTTCAAAAATCTCCTCTATCATGAAAAGTAAAACATTCATGACTTAAAAAGTTAGAGTATATATACCTTGGAGGATCCATTATTCTACCTACATGAAACACTACATTTTAAATACAAATTTTTAAATCAAAATAATGTATTGGACATGATACTCTCAGGAGAATTGTTTAATATGAAGAACATTATTTTATCTGTGTACACAGACTGCATGGTTTCATTACTCCTATCTAATCAAATATCTATAGTTTTATTTCTTTTCATTTTCTTATGTCTTATATCTCCATAACCTCACACACAAATAATATTTTAATATTATCAGACCAAAATGTCAAACCATTTTAACTTATCTAGCTTTCCCTCAAGTTCCTCAAAGAACTCAACATTTCTCAATGAAAATAAGCCTGGTTCTTCATATCTCCCTGCATCTTGCATTTCCAATTTCTGAAAGTTTTCATCTGGCCTGTTCCATTGTCTTTATGATATTTCTGCTTCTGCCTTCCTCTACTCTCCTCATCTAGTATTCTTTTTATTTGATATTTGAAGTGAGTGAAGGTCACTGTTTAGAGAGTGGATCATAATGGTTATGCACCATGATTTTTGGTAATAATCAAGACTCACTGAGTATTAGCAGTCTCATGAATGTCTTAGATGGATTTACTTATCTACTTTTCAAACTAATATTATGAAGGAGTTTTATTATTTTCCCAATTTTCACACATATAGCTAAGAAAGTGCTGAAGAAATTTAACCTATAATGAAGACAGCAACTTCAGTGGCCAGCATTCAAACACAGCTTAGTTACTCTAAAGCCTAAGTGCAATGCGTATAGTGCACCGATCATTTAACAAGTATGATTAATGCTAAATTTGTCTTGCTCTATTGACCTGGTTGTTCTTATAGAATCAAATCATTCCCCCTTTCACTCTTGAATATTGCACTAGAATTCCAAGGAAAATCCCGAAGCGCTTCACTGTCTATATGAACATGAGTGTGTGTATATACATATACATATACATATACATATACATATACATATATATATATATATATATATATATATATATATATATACTGAGAGATACATGGAGCTCTCCTCACAAATGATAGAGAGGCTGCAAAATAATCATGGATAGGGCTACTGCGGAAGAATTTGGTTTCTTTGTTGAGTCTCTAGGTGGTGAACTTGACCTCCCTTCCTTAGCTTTTCTTACCATGGAGAAATCAAATCACTTAGAATGATGGCTATCTGGCTCTCTTGGAGCCTGTATACTGATGCTTTGGCATCTAGGGCTGGAGGGAGGTGAGCACTTACCTAGGAATCAGAATTCTAGACCAGTAATCTAGGCAATAGACCTCAAGAAATGTCCATATGCTGTGCAGGAAAAAGCAACCAACCAATGGGGTGCTTGCCGTCCAGAGACTGCCCACCAGCAGTGTAGCCTGGAAGGTATGAAGAGCGAGACAGGAGGGGATTACAGCACAAAGGCAGGGACGAGGCGCCAGTTCAACGATTCGCTCCCTTGCCTCATCCTCTTCACTTGGCAGAGGGGCACAGGAGGGAGACCTGTGAAACAGTGTTAAAACATGAGGCCATAATTTTCAAAAACCGAGGGCACAGATTTCAGCAAACTATGAATCAAAGGCATCTTCTCAGAATATCAAGATGTGTGTTTTCATTGATAATGAGCACTAACCATCACAAACACATGGACAGGCTTTACATACTTCATGTTTAATCTCTGTTATGATGAAACTTCTGATCACCATATTATTAAGTTATAGACCATCTGGGAGTAGACTCATACCTCCTCACCCCTGTTCTTTTCCTTACCATACACTAGACACAAACAATTTGTAGTCTCAGTATCCTTGTGTAGGCATCCTGCACTGCTTTCCCCTTTAATTTTTCATAACTCAGTTGTCAAGTTAGTCTATCCTGAGGAAACTTTCTAAAAGTGGACCCTCTCCTAGACCTAATGACCAAATTATTTTCATCAGCATATCTGGTTTACTGTATTCATCACTTTTCCAATAATAGAACATTTAGAATGAGTGAGAAGCTGTTCTATTAGTTAGCAAATTCATCAAAGTATATATAGCAGTTCCAGTTAGGAGATTTGTCTAGAAACTTAAAAATTGTCTGAGATTGTCATTCTTCTTCCTGCCACACAAACTCTACACACCCCAAGGCTGGCCCAAGAATCCAGGGGCCTTTCAAGAGGATGATAATCACACCCAAAGAATTTTGAAGTTCTTGTTCCTTTCTCTGTTCAGGATCCATGTAATCTACCTTTTCCATTTTCCACTGCCTTTTCAGTTCCAACTCTATTTCTTTGCAGTTTGCAAGATATGAAAAGTATGAAGATCCACCTACAGAGAAAGGATGCAAAGTCTCCACTGCTTCTGTTCAAGATGAAATTGTAACTGCATCACTGGTGTACTGAGCCAGGGAAAATTTGTTCCACTCATATGTGGCCTCACTGTTGGAAAATATCTACCTAGCTATCTCTTTCCCAGGTGCTGTGAGTCAAATGTTAAGAATGGTATTTGAGAAAAATAATTGCATGCTTTTGAATGGTATCCAATACCTTCTGATTAATTCTTATGGGAGTGACGTGGGCATTTACTTCCTCTATTCAAGCCATTTGATTTTTAAAGATGTGCTATTTTTCTTCTGAACCAAAGAACAACTTTAACTGTGCTCTACTCAAACTCTTCTACGTTATTAAAAGGAAGGGGTAAGGGTGGCACTGAGCCTCCAAACCTTAGTGTCTAAAGAGTCACTCCTTCATGGAAAACACTGTAAATGTGAGTTAACATTCTGGAGCTTGTTCTTTCACAGACCATGGATATATAGAGCCAAATAGCATGTTCCTGCTAGAGGCAGATGCAAATTCCCATCAAGTACAAGAAAACAGAATCATTATTCTTTCAGACAAATGAATATCTAGTAAGAAACCCTGCTGTGCATATGCAATTCCTAGTTAATACGTTCTTCGCAAACTAATCATTTAACACATTTCTGTCTACAGACCCATATTCCTCACCAAAAACCAAAGAAACTTTGTTGATTTCCTAATTCTGTTCAACTAGAAAATTAAATTAGTTTATGCTTTACTTCTCCATTTTCATTAACAGTTCAGAACCAAAGACAGAAATAAACAATGCTATTGAAAAAATGTGTAACATTTTTAGCACTTCTAATAGTCAGTAGAAAAGGTGGGATACAAGGCCAAACAGTTAATTGTGAGAAGTAGTATTCCTTATTAAGACCAAGATCAGTTTCATGCCTAGAGATTTTCAACAGAGTTTTTACCTGGAGTTTTTAGCATGGAACCTGAAGGGAAATGAATTAATTATGATGATTGATTCGTCATGATGTGATTTAGAAGCCATTACAATATGCTCTTTTCTATTTTCAGAGTCACCATGTAGAAAATAATTTATCTTCCAATTAATAGAGGTAGAATTAATGCTAACAGTGGTGAGGGTCTTATCCAAACAACTTTAAAAGATGGTGATTTTAATGAACTCAATTATCTGTGCTTGATATCACAGATAATACGTGTGTGTGTGTGTGTGTGTGTGTGTGTGTGTGTGTGTGTGTGTGTGGTTGGTTGGTCAGTTGGTTGACTTTTTGGGATAATTTTCAAATATCTCAGACCCAACTCAAACTACTTATCCAACTGGCTTCTCCCTTCCCCAAGTGCTGATATTACAGGCATATGCTACCACACTCAGCTTTCTACCAGTGTATATAAAGGTTCCTTTGACTTCCGTGTATTTCTAGTTGCATGTTAATCACAAACATGAATATATTAGATGAGCTGTAACACTCAGAGGCATAGTATATTATCTGTCAGCAACATAGGATCAAGACAACAGATGATTACTTCTGTAGACATGCTTATATATAGTTGCATGGAATAATGTACACTGTATTCCTTTGTTCCTCTAACCATGTATTGGGTGCATCTGAGTAGTAGATCTCATAGTGACTACTGAGACAAAGAAGAATTTCTGTGTCCAAAAGATCTGGAGGAAATAAAAACATAGACAATTGAAAATAGGTGTGACAAGGAGGTAGCATGTTGCGTGCAGGGGTGCTTTGTGTTCACCCGTCCTGTGAGGCTGAAGGAAATCTCTGTAGGATGACTCAGGGCTCAGCAGGAAGCTAAATTAGGACTTTATATGTGGAGTGACTGGTAAAGTTCCAGGCAGAAGAAGTGACATTTAAAAAGCATGAATATATAAGACTACAAATTCTAATAGTTGTTTTAAAAGTATCTTATCTAGATTAATCCTAAGCAATAGACGTGTCCTAGAAAATATGTGAGTGCATTTATCTGAAATGCAATCAAGATTTTAAAATAAATTATTTGTGGCTTACCATTTAATTGATGTTGAGGATAAAGCAAAAAAATATATGTTAGACACATTTATATCACTATAACTAATACCTGAGATAACTTATAAAGAAAAAAATCTTTGATTGACTCACAGTTTCAGAGCTCCTAATCCTTGATTGCTAAGTTCTCGAAAGGATATTACTTTATGACAGGGGTTAGTAGCAAATACACAAGCTTCCAAACTTCACAGCTATGAAGCAAAAGGGAGGCAGAGAAAGAGACAATCCCTCAGCTATGCCATAATCTAAGTGATATCTCCACGGCCCACCTTTACTCTATCAGTTAACATCTAAGCCATAGTAGACGGCACTGATAATATTCTATGTTCTTATACTATAGTTGCAGATCCTGTACAACCCCATAACCCAATCTGAATTATTGCATTGTAGAAAATATTATGAAAACTAACATAATCAAATTAGAAGCATTCATTAATTTGGTTCTTTGTCGCTCTCTGTGTCTCTCTCTGTCTATCTCTCTGTCTTTGTGTTTCTCTGTCTCCCTTTCTGTCTGTCTGTCTCCCTATTTACTCTCATTAAAGGTAGTATTACTCAACTATAATATTATTACATTTTTAGTGTTTTTATTCATTTATGAGAATCATGTGCTGTAATAACCTGGACCATTACTTCAATTCTAACTACTAAGAATTCTTAATTTTCTGTTCTTCTCATCAGATACTATTTTGTACTTCTCTTCTGTACATACATATGATGTAGCTAGCATAGTCTATGTACCTTCATATAAGACACAATAAGTAGTCAGCTTCAAGCATGCAGACAAGCATGCATCATTCTATTTTACTGACAAAAAAAATCATGCTTTATATTCTGACCAGGGTTTCCTCTCCTCCAACTCCTCCCAGACCCTCTGCATGCACCTTTTTCTGTGCCCCTTCCTCTCTTTCTTTCTCTCAAAGCCAAAAAAGAAGGAAACAAAAAATACATAATAATCAAAACCAAGAAAAAAAAGCAGTACACATACACACAACCTAAAATCAATAAAATCAAAAAATGAGAAACCATAATATTCAAGCAAAATGCCGGTAAGACAAAGACAAAACATATTCAAGCAGAACCTTATGAGGCCAAAAGTCTACAGAAATACCACTGAGATCATTTTGTGTTGTCCATCTACTGGTATTCATGAGGACAACCCTAAGTGTTTTTTAATATATCCATTGAGAATCCAATGAAGAAAACTAACTTTCCCTTTCAAATCAGATGTAACTGTTTCTTGGTTAGAGACAGAAGCTCATGCCTCTTTTCCCTTCTTGATACTCGTACCCCATCTAGATTGAACCTGTGCAGGTGCTGTGCATGCTGCCTCAGTCTATGTGAGTCCATACATGCCTCTGTCCTTTTATGTCTAGAAGAAAACATCTTTGGAGTCATCTATCCCCTCTGTTTCTTACAAGTTTTCTTCCCCCTCTTCTGTAAGCTCTCTGAGTACTGAAGGGAGGGGTTTGGTGAAGACATCCCAACTGAGTGTTCTATAATCTCTTACTCTCTATACATTGTCTCTTGTAGGTCCCTGTGCTACTTCCCACCTGGACTGCTCTTAAATGAGTCTGTGACCTGTGACACTTTATGATAACAGTATTACATAATGAACATTTAGTAACACCAAATTTCCTCTTAACAGTAAACATTCTTCAGTATGTTTCTACCAACGTAGTGTTTAGGCTGTCAGACAAAAATATCAGGACCTACTAGCAACTGAAGACTAATTTACTATTCATACATGTGCAAAGCCTAGCAGGGAGACATAATTATTACAAGTAGTAAGGGATTTTCCTTTGTAGCTTTTCTTTCCTTTCACTGCCTCGCATTAGCTGCTGCCATGCTTTTTCTCATGCTAATATACAATATCTTAGGAAGAAGTTAAAACCTTATTCTGAGGAACAGAACTGTGAGTCTTGTGGATTTTATAGATGAAAAAAAATCAAAACATTTAGACACCTGTCTGTCTGTTGATGTTTAACACAGTATACATAAAAATAAATCAGTTTAGTATTCTAAGAAAGAAATCTATTTTTTCTTCCTACATTTTTTTTATGGAAAAATCACTTTTTTGTCTTGAAAGTTATGGACTGTAATAGGCGATCTGATGCTTTTAGATTATGTTAATGGGTTACCGCACGGAATGGGCATGCCGCTCAGCACTGCTCCGTAGCTCTTTAGCCAGTATTCCGGTATCCACATTCCTTTTTCCTACCCACATACTCAGCCCTCTTCAGCTTCACACCTAGCAGCTGTTTTAGCATCCTGCCTCCATCCATCCTCCACATGTATCCAGCTCAGTGGAGCTGCATTAAAGTGAGCAGGGCTTTGCTGTAGTGAGGTTGGCTGCCTGCCAGGACTTCATTATCAGTGATCCTTCTTACTGCTCATGTTTCACTGGCTCTTGGGTGACACCGAATCAGGTTTTCAAGAAACTTCATGGAGAACTGTGGCAAGCCTACACTTCGCTGCCTTCACTCTGTAGAGGCCAAGCCTGACTACTGACAAGCCTGTCCCTTGCACAAAGGAAACGCGTGTGTAAATAATACATAAATTCTGTACACTAAGGTGGCTTGGCATGGATGATGGTGAATGCATTTATTTGGAAGAAAATACATCTCCACAATACTGAATAATGTTATGTTAAACCATACTCACTTCAACGTTTACTTTCCACTGGAAATTATAAGTATTGGTGCTTCACCACAGCTAGTAAAACCTGTGTCCTAATTCCTTAGTTTAGCAGTCAAGAATCTCACATTTTAGTAGAACTGTGCCTTCTTGTGTGATAATGGCTTACATTTGCCATCCAATTTAGGACAAAGTCAGGCAAAATACAAAGTTAAATATAAATAAGAAAAAAGAAATTGTTATCTGAACTCATGATTCTGGGAGAGGTAGGAGTAGGATTAATAGGGGTGCGAAGTATGTAAGAAAGTATGGGTAAAAGTGGGGGATGGTACTGCATTATGTACGTGGATGAAATTATAGAATAAATAAGATGAGATATGAAACCAAAACAGAAGTTTTGGATTATTTTCTTTCTCTAAATGTTTGTCCTGTAAGGAATAATGATTCATACGTAGATAGTCTAATCTTCTCTCATAATTCAATGGACCCTACAAGTCACCCTGGTGACATTGTTTGAATAATGTTCAACTTGAAAAATACTTTGGCAATAACTATTCTAACTTTTTTATACTTCAAATGAGGAAAAAGTTGAGCAATGTATTGTCTCTGAGAGAAGCAACCCTGATTCACTAACTCTATTTATTCTGTCCCACTGGAGGAATGGACCCTTTTGCTTCAGAGAGAAAAGTCCTGATTTATCTCTTTATTATCCATGTTTATTATCCACACACAGTTATTTCCATTTCCTCCCCAAATACCACAAGCTCTCTTTAGTGAAAAGCCTTATTGAGAACCTAGAAAGGTGAACCAAGGAACCATGTGTTTCCATTGTGTTTGGTTAGATTACACCAGCACTAAATGAAACTGGTTGATTGAGTTTCAGAAAACTCAGCTATGTCCTCTCTCTCCTCCCAGAACAAGTCAACTGTAGAAAAAACATGACATAAGAATAAGATCACAGGACAAATGATCCGGAAACCCAGGTCTTAGTGTCCATTATTTTATTCACCATATGGCTATATGTACCAGGCCTTCCTTTGTGTCACATATAAAATATAAGTGAAACCACATAGTTTTTAAATGCATTGCTTACCGAATTGGTTCATTTGCTCAGAAAAATTCATATTACTTGGGAAACTATTGTACATTGGTTGTTATTGCTGTAAGCAGTATTATAATGAAAATAAAAAAAAATAGGTACAAAATCCTATCCTTACAGCATTTTATTCTGCTGGATAAATCAGAACACAGTCACAATAAACATGTTAGGCTTATAGTATGTTTGGGTACAACAAATGTTATGGGCAAAATCAAAGCCAACAAAGGAGAGTGCAGTGTGCAGGATAAAAAGGGGTAGTCTGGGGGGAGGGTCTAGGTATTCTTTAAAGAGAAGATGACAATAGCAAGGAATGAGAGCCACTCACATGGATAGCAGGAACCTGACAAGTGCAACCAAACAGAATATTTGATGTGAAGATCTTAAGATAGAAGTAGGTTTCATCCTCTGGGAAGATTGAGAAAGGTATAAGGAATGGTGGAAACAGGTACGAAAATGAAGATTCTGTGGGATCCAGAGCATATAGGCCCTTTAGGGAATTGTAAGCAATTATTTTATAACTGAATTAATAAAAGAGCTTGTTGGTCCATGAAAAGGTCTTACAATGTTTGTGGCGGGTTGTTGTGACTTCTGTACAGAAAATAGACCAAGCCGGAGGTAGTTTGACACTGTTAAATGTCCAATTAACAGATAAATGAAATCATTCAAAGAGATACTCCCTATCAAAACATGATGAAAGCATTGCCATTGATTAGAAGTTCTTTCGTTGGTGTATTTTTTTATGTAAATCGGGAGGATTTCCTAGCAGCTTGGATGTGAATATGAAAGATATAATGAGTTGTGATATCAAGAATTTTGGCAAGGAAACCCAATAAAGCCCACCAGTAATGGAGATCAGCCACTGATGTCACAATTACTGGAATGTCCTAGGCTTGGTTTGAACTTAGGACTCTCAGCTGCCCAGAGAGTTTCAGAACAGAGTGTAAGGAGATATAATTTGAGAGACATTCCTTTGCAGATTGTATTTTAGGACATCTGATATGTTGGGTTTTTTTTTTTTTTTGGATTAATTCTCTGTATTCTTCTGCCAGATTTCAAGGAAATACTGTAGAGTATATATGTTCTGCTCATGTAGAAATATGGTGTGTTTTATAACTTTGATTGTAAATTTATTTTAAATAGATTTAAGTCTGTAGAACTATTTTAAAGACACTGAGGTAGCCCAGGGCCCCAGTGGCACATGCCTTTAATCCCAGCACTTGGGAGGCAGAGCCAGGCAGATCTCTGTGAGTTCAAGGCCACCCTGATCTACAGAGTGGGATCCAGGACAGGCACCAAAACTACACAGAGGAACCCTGTCTCAAACAAACAAACAAACAAACAAACAAATAAATAAAATTAAAAGAAAAGACACCAAGGTATAAAACATTTGGTTGAACTATGATACACTTTTGAATTGATATGGGTTAAAAATAAAATGAAGATCTGTTTTAAATGTTTTCTGTTTTTATTTTTGAAAGGTACCTATCTATATGCAACATTAATATAAAAATTATTCCAATTTGTAATAAGCAAAATAATTAATAAAATACTGATAATGAATTGTATAAACTTCTGTGCTCTGACAATAATGATAATGATACATTATACAGTAGCCATCATTATACCAGACATGTTAACAATCTATAATATTCTACAGATGGAAATACAAATAATGTACTCTGATGGCAATAAAATGCAAATAAAAAGCATTAGCACAGATAAAATTAACTTTTAAAGCATGCTAGCTATACCTTAAATTACATATTTATAAATATAAAATATGAATATATATGCAAATATAAAATATACAAAGAAGTATAAATAATGTAATATATAAAGATAAAAAATAGCAACTGTAAAACTTAAATATATAAATAACATATTGCAACCAACAAAAGTTGGAGAAAATATTTCTTTAAAAATATTTACTTAAAAGAAAGTTATGTATTAGTTTCAGAGTTATAGAAGTATATTTTTTGGCTCTCCCAAATACCCTTGTAAATTTCATTCACAAATCTCAGTACAAAATCCAAACTTCTCACTCATAGGCTTATGCTATTAACTTTCTCATTTTGTGAGAAAAAGTTATGAAGAAAAGAGGTAAAAAATGAATCATATTTATATAAATAACATTTTATGAAAATGGAATATTACAGCCTATTTGAATTTGCACATGCATGTGTTTGTATCAAGATACATACAAAGCATACATATATGCAAATACTGCTATGAGTTTGAACAGATGTAGATGATATACTTACAAAGGAGAATACAACTGAGGGAAAGCTAACATTACAAATATGAATATTTTGTCAGGAATTATTTAATATATTTAGACTGAAGAAAAATATCAGATGTAAGTACATATATTCAAAGATTTGTTCTTATTTTTATTTGTTTGGATGTGTGTGTCTAGGTGTGTCCCTGTCATGTGAGTGCAGGTGCCTAGAGAGGTCAAAAGAGGGTCATCAGATCCCCTAGAGTTACAAGTGCAAGTTGTAGTGAGACACTTTGCATGGCCCTTGGGAACAAAATCTTTTGGAAAAACACTAAGTATTCTTAACTTCTGAGTCATCTCTTCAGCACCCAAATAAATAGATTTTTGAAATGATAAAATAATGTTCCATATATGCATAGATAAATGTGTCTTTCACCCCCTCAACAAAGACTCTTCTTTTGGAAGTAGATGGGAACCATTACAGAGAGCCAAACTGCTCAAACCGCAGAGGGCAGTTAACACCAATTAATAAATTCATAACACAACGCATACACAAAAGGCTCAGGGAACATCTAAAATGGGGGCACAGAAAGATGCTAGATCCAGAGAGCAAGGACATCTGCCATGGGATAGTGTCTTCTAAAAACAAATAAAATACAAATAGAGAATATAAAGTAGGTGAGAGAGTTGGGAAGAGAGGTTGGCTATGGGAGAATAGGGGAGTGTGTCTATGCAATTGTCAAAGAATTAGTAAAAATATTATATTATTTAAAAATGTATTGAAATTAGAATATAAAAAATAATATTCTACCAAGTACATAAGAGATTTAGGTATGTAATATTAGAAAGTTTTGATAATTTTTGTAGCACGAATCTTAAAAGTTCTTATTAATTAAGAACAAACCTAGAGCCAGGGACTGGGGTCAGTGCTGGAAGATCAGAGAAGCAGAACAAGCCACAGCCACCTCGTCTCGCCAATTCCTCAGCTGATTCTGTTTCCTCAGACTGGAAGCCTCTGAGTCCTCATCGGAATGGATCTCAGCTGACTGCTGCTAAAAACCTAAAAGCTAAACCAGCCTAGTTCCTAGTTTTCACACCTTATATACCTTTCTGCTTTCTGCCATTACTTCCTGGGAGTAATGTAATTACTAATAATTAAATTACTAGTAATTAAAGGTGTGAGTCACCATGCCTGGCTATTTCCAATGTGGCCTTGAACTCACAGAGATCCATGCCTCCAGAAAGTTAGGATTAAAGGTGTGAGTGCCACCATTTTCTAGCCTCTGTATCTAGTGGCTGTTCTGTGTTCTGACCCCAGATAAGTTTATTAGGGCGCACAATATTTTGGGGGACACAATATCACCACAAATTTCTTTTTTCTTTATAGCTAAATAGTATTCCATATTTGCCACATTATCATTTTCCACTCATTAGTTAAAGGACATTTAAAGTTTCCATTTCTTAACTATTGTGAGCATAATATAAGAAACATGACTGAACAAGTTTCTGTATCATAGAGTGTTGAATCCTTTGTGCAAGTACCAAGATGTAGTATTGATGGGTCATATAGTGAACTTTTGTATTTTAGCTTTTTTGAGGATTCTCCACATTGATTGCCAGACCAGTTTGCAATACCAAAAGTGAATTGAATGAGGGTTCCCTTTTTTCCCCCCGCATCAGCACCAATATTTGATCTCAATTGTTCTCTTAATCTCAGCCATTCTGATTGGGATAATATACAATCTCAAAGTTGATATTATTTTTGATATTAGTGTTTTCCTAATTGCTAAACAATGGTTGGAATTCATTGGATTATTACTTGATAATTAAAGCAGGTTTTATGTGGAGTCTGAAACCTAGGCCCAGTACTGGGGAAGTCCTAACAGATTCGCTGTAGCCTCTGTCTCCAAACAAAAGAGAGGAAACTAATAGTGAAAGGTCAAGGAAGGATGGGGGGGTGTGTGTGACAGTGATCACGCATGTGAGCAGGGGCCTTGGGTACTGAGGTGACCTTTAAGTTTAAATAGAAGAAACACTGGAGCAGGTGGTGAGAGGAATGTATAATTGAGCATTTGGTGTCAAACTGATACACACCGGTGACTATTTTCCTGTGAGATCCTTCTTTCTGCAGCACTGGGGCCGCGGTGTGTGTGTGTGTGTGTGTGTGTGTGTGTGTGTGTGTGTGTGTTTATGAATGTGTGTGTGCCTCATTTTCTGTCGTGCTTCCATGGTAGTTGACTTATCAAATCTGCTAGGTGCCACTGTTTGTAGAATGTAAAGTGGCTTCAAACTGAGGCTATTGACTGAAGAATTCAGGATGCCACTTCACAATTAGGATCTTACAAAAAGCTGACAGGAGACACCCCCAGTTATCAGTTATCCTTATCTTTGTGCCTTCAGCCCTGATGGGGGTGACACAGGTTAAGTGTTACCAGCTTTTAGACAGACACTCCTTGCACAATTAGCATGCATATTTGCATAGTTGAGTAGGAATCCAATCCAAAGTGTTTTGGTTCTTTTTTTTTAAGCATTGAAAAAAAAAAAAAGGCAGAGATATCAAGTTCACCCTGCTTTTAGTTACCCATCGGGCATTTGTGGGTCCAAGTGAGGATCCAGTGCCTTTTAGTAAAAGTATTATCTAATTATAGATTAACTTAACAACAATAGTCAGACTTATATCTTGGCTGAATATGCTTGATTTTTTTGATACAGTATGTCAAGTGAAAGGAATAATTTTTTTTCAAAAATGTAAGAAAATAATCTCCCAAGAACTATATTTTATTTGGGAGCAGAGCTTTAGAAGCTTAAAATGGCTACATATATTACCAGCATTTGATTCTCATGTTTCAATCAAAGGAAGAAAACCAGAGTAAAAATGTCTTTTCCAATTTTATAGATAAATATGAATTTTCAAAGTTTAATTGACTAATACGTGGCATATCTTAAAGTGGTTCCAACATTTTTAATTTTTACTTCACTTCTTGACAGCACATTGTTTCTCACAAAATGCAGAGAAATCCTAGACTGGCCTAACACAGGGACAATTCATAGCGCCATAGGGCTTCACTGACAGAAGAAAGATAATAGATGCCACCAGTCCATGCTAACACACCGAAGGGCAATGTTTAAAGTCTAAATATGTCATCTTGTTAAGTATACAGAAGATGCGAGTGTTTTACATTAACATAACAATAAAAAGATTAGTCTTTTACATTTTCATATGTTCAGTCTCTGGGAAGGGGAAATCACAATGGTAGCTTCCATCTTTTTTAATGTTGCTGTGTTTTCAGATGAAAGATAATTCCAGGAATCTTAATGAATAATGCAATCTTCACTTACAATAATCTTTGAGAAGCTATGTAAAGGGTGCCAAATTACTTACACACTTTAGTGGAGTACCATAATTGATAAATACAACCTCCATTCCTTTTGACGTATTTAGAGATAGTTGATGAGCCGTTCCACCGAGTCTTCTGAAGGTACACTGCAACAGCCAACACAGTTGTGCCTATCTTTACCTTCGGTGTGACTACTTTCATAAACCTGTCTCAGAGTCAGACACAGTGTTTCCCAATACTCTGCGCAAACTGTGATGAAGACAGCATGATCTGTAAATAATGGTGTGCTTGATGTGACATCAGAGGGAGTCAGTTCCTAACATATCAGAAAATGAACTGTCCAATTCACAAACACCCCTAACGATGGATAAGCAAGGAAAACATGATGGGAAAACCTGCAGAGACGACCAAACCAAACTAGTGTGAACTCATGAAAGTTGGATCAATGGCTATGGAGCCTACATGGGACTGGACTGGGCCCTTTGCATGGTTCCACAATTGTGTACCTTGATTTGCTTGGGGGGGGGGGGGGCTGGCGGTAGACTCAGACTCCATCCCTGGTGCATGAGGGGGCTTTTTGGAGCCCACTACCTATGATGAGACACCTTGTGCAGCCTTGAGGCAGCAGGGAGGGCTTGGACTTGCCTCTATTGGATGCACCTCCCCATGGGAGGCCTTGCCTTCTTGGGGAGGGGAGGCTGGGGGCATGGAGGAGGGAAAGGAGATCTTTGACTGATCTGTAAAATGAATGAAAAATTTTCTTCATTAACAAAAGAAAGAAAGAAAGGAAGGAAGGAAGGAAGGAAGGAAGGAAGGAAGGAAGGAAGGAAGGAAGGAAGGAAGGAAAATACAGGTGGTGCATGCATGCCTTTAATTGCAGCATTCATGAGGTAGAAGCAGGTGAATCTCTGTGAGTTTGAGGCCAGTCTGTTCTATAGAGTGAGTTACAGGACAGCTAGGGCTTTTATACAAAGAATACCTTTTGCAGCTGGGTGGTGGTGGCACACGCCTTTAATCCCAGCACTTGGGAGGCAGAGCCAGGCGTATCTCTGTGAGTTTGAGGCCAGTCTGGGCTACAGAGTAAGTTCCAGGACAGGCTCCAAAGCTACACAGAGAAACCCTATCTTGAAAAACAAAACAAAACAAAA
>CABHPP010131770.1:18397-47661 GCA_902168425.1 Peromyscus attwateri | reverse complement strand
TCTCTCTCTCTCTCTCTCTCTCACACACACACACACACACACACACACACACACACACACACACACACGCACACACACTATTATATGATAGACCTTGGCTCCTCAACCTGGAATTTATTTTCTTTCCATATTAACTCTGGAACTCTCACCTTTTCACCTAAAAGAATCACTACTTTGCCTCTCTATAGCACACCAGAATATGCAGCTTCTCTACTTCCTGTGCTTTGGAACCATCATTCAGTAAAGCAAGTGTCGCTTGAACCAGGTCACTACTGTGATACCACAGTCTACTAAATGACTGCTGGATGGACAGGTTTTAAATGTCCAAGCTTGGCAAGAACTTCCTGATTCTTCCTTGTCTCAAATTTAGAAAGTCAATTCTGAAAGAATTGTTTATACTTGAGCAACAACATTACGGTTAAACTTACGATCACTTTTGTTTTTCCTCTGACAGTGTGGAAAAGCCAGACAAACCACTACAGTGTCCCTGGTAGGGTGGTATGATACAGTAAAAATATCAACATGCCAGTTAGAGTGGGATGTAATTTACAACTTGTGGATTGTTTATCTCTGGAATTTTCCATCTAATATTTTCAAACCACTGTTGGCCATGGGCAAGTGAAACTTCATAAAGTAATACTCCAGTTAAAATGGGGTTCCTGTACCTTCCTTTACAGAGATGCAAGGCTGAAAGAGGAGAATTGGAGCAGGAAGTTGGATCCCAGCAAACTGATTTCCAACAGGTAGAAAACGTTAACAGGTAAATTGAAGAACCAACAAAAGGCAAAACATTGAGGTACACTATTTTGAAACTTTTGCAGTATTACCTAGTCTGTGGATTTCTTGCCTGTGAGCTGACTTATATGGGTAAGGGTCTCCTGGCCTTCCTACAGCCAATGGTCAGCAGTATGGAGTGAAGGAAGAACATAAATTCTAGAGCCAGTCTTAGGTCTGACTAGTTCTGCAGTTACAAGTTGTGTGAACTTAAAGCATAGCTCATTCTATCATTCTATTTGATCCCAGTATCTCATCTATGATGTGAGAATATCAATAATTGTCTTAGAAATCTAATGGGAGAATTAATTTTAAAAACTTCATGAATCATTCATATATATATATATATATATATATATATGCACACTGGAATTCTTAAAATATTCAATTAATCCATAGAAAGGCAAGAGAAGAAAATGGGGTTACAAATGGAAAAATAGAAAACGAATAAAATGACACTTAATAGAAGACAGAAAAAATGAGACTTAAATGTAATAGCCTCAAACATGGAGCATCCTGGATGTTCTTCAGTGGGAAAGTGCTTAAATAAACCTGCTATATACAAATCATGAAATACTACTCATCATTAGAAAAGAATAGGTAATGAATCAAATGATGGGTCTCAAAGGAATTATGTTAGTGAAATAACTAATGAAATTTATCATGTGAATTCATTTACATGACATTCTTGAAATGACAAAATTATCAAAATAAATAACAGATTAATGACAGAAGTAGTTTTGGTTATCAAAAGGCAGATGGAATTATATGCATTGATTATGATTATTGGCACATAAACCTATACATGTGACCAAACTATATAAATATAAACACACATATACACAAACAGCCACACACAGAATAACTTTAAATTTGGTTCATTTCAGTAAGACCCATGGATCTGTTACTATTAACACCCTGCTCGTGATGCTGAAATGTCATTCTATACAACATTCCCAGTTCCAATTGGAGAAACTGGTGAATAATTCTATGCAAATCTGCATCATCTCCCAGCAAAAAGTAAAATTAAAGGCAAACTTTAAAGAGAAACCAAGAAATTGCAAGGAGCTGACAATACTGAAACCCACTTGGGCCTAGCCTCCAGGGAATAACAGCTATCAGGAAAGCTGATAAACAGCTATCAGGAAAGCAAGGCGGCTCCAAGGCTCTGCGAACACTGAGAACAGGAGGCAGGAAGAACACAAGAGACAGAGGATGGGCAGCATCCATAAGATTCCCCGCAAGCCAGGGCTGGAGAGATGGCTCAGAGGTTAAGAGCACTGACTGTTCTTCCAGAGGTCCTGAGTTCAATTCCCAGCAACCACATGGTGGCTCACAACCATCTGTAATGAGATCTGGTGCCCTCTTCTGGCGGGCAGTCATACATGTTGTATACATAATAAATAAATAAATAAATTTAAAAAAAAAAAAAAAAAAGATCCCCGCAAGCCGGGTTTGTCATGATCTCATCACAGGTGGAGCTCCGGTGGTATCCCTCCCAGAAAAGTTATTGGAAGTTAACAGTTGTTGACCGAGGAAGACTCATTTTCGTCAGTGTTGTCGTCATTGTTAAGTTGTCAATGGTCCAATAATTACCCCCAAGCTGTGTTCATGCAAGAAACCCCAGTTAATCTTAGTGGACCACAAAAATAAAATCAAACCAAACATACACACGATTTTACCCAATATAAAAGTGGGGGGACGGAGACTGGGAGAAGAGGGGGCTCAGTGGGAGTGAGGAGGGCATGAGAAAAAGTTATAGGAGGTGAAAATTAACAAAATTCATCATATATATAGATGAAGTTGTCAAAGAAAAATAAATGAAAAAATATACGTTATGCACTCCTGCAGTTTTTCAAAAGCTTCCATAACAAATACTGTCTGCTAAGTGTCTTAAACATCAGGACCTTCATCTTTCAGAGTTCTGGAAACTAATAGTGCACAATTAATTTGTCAGCAGGTTTAGGGTATGGTGAAACTTCACTCCTAGGATTGCAGATGGCTGTATTATTGTTGGGCTCTAACTCAGGCTCCCCTCTGAACAGTTGTGTGCCTTTATTTTCTTTAAATGATCCCAGCATGCTATTTTGGGGCACACTCTAAAATTTTATTTCAATTTTGCCCCTTTAAAGACTTTGTCTCCCAAAATCTTTATATTCTGAGGTATGAGATATTAGGATTCAGAATAAGAACTTCAGAGAGATACATTTTAGACTATAATAGATACAACATTTTAAAGGGTCTCAGCACAAAGCCTATGGGAAAATTCATTATATTGCATTTAGAAATAGCTTTCTGAATATGTCAACAAAAAATAAATAAGACTACATTCAAATCCAAAATTTCTGTTCTCAAAAAACACAATTATCAGAGTGAAAAAGCAATCCCTGAAACAGGAGAAATATTTTCCCCACCAAATATCATAAGGAATTAATACTCCAAGCCTATAAAGAAGTCCTGCCTCTCAACAACAAAACAGGAAACACCCCAACTTAAAGATGGGCTCACAGGAATGTTATACAGACTGAGCTGGTTATAGTTGGATATTTAGAACTATCTATTTCTCTCTCTCTCTCTCTCTCTCTCTCTCTCTCTCTCTCTCTCTCTCTCTCACACACACACACACACACACACACACACACACACACACACTATGCACACATGAATGTAAGCACATAAGTAATGATGAAAGAAAAAGGGGCCATGAATTTAAGAACAAGGAGTCACGGGGTAGGGAAAAAAAGGGAGGAGAGGGAAACACTCAGAGAGGGAATGCAACCTGGAATAAGATGCCTCTTATGACCATGAATTAATTTCTCCAAGTTGGTGAGCCTCACCTAACATCCTATTCAGCTATGAACTCATGACTTAATATTTCTCAATAGCACCACCAGCTGGGGACCAGATCATCAACACAGGAGCATTTGGGGACATTCTATATCCAAACCATACAAATACAGAGAGTCAATTTTATAAGATAAAAAAGTTCATGAGTGGGAGCATTGATAGTAGCATGCCATGTGAATGTAGGCACTACTTGTAAATTGTAAACTTAAAAACAGTTAAGAAGGCAACATTCTATGGCAAATCTATTTTCTACATTTAAAATATCTTAAAGAGACACCTGTATACAAAGAATGCATTTTAAAAGGTTACCTGTCACATTTTTTCTTCTTACAGACTACAAAATGGATGTGAGTTTTATCCATGCTGAACACACTACCTGTCATGGAGCTGCACACCTCTAAGCATGTCCAGTTTGCTGTGCATTCAAGAATGGAATTTGGTTAAAGGCCATTCGATATGTTATTTTTTCCATTTAGATAGAAGAAAGTTGCTTCTCTCTATTCATATAGCTCTTATTTTTATGTGACAGCAAATTTAATCACCCAGGCATGATAAGATAATAAGTGTTCCCATCCTGTTGCTTGGATACCATGGCATTAATATTCTAGAGGTAATGAAACAGAGGGAACAAGTGGGTTTTCCCCTACGATAAGAATTGCAGCTAATGAAACTTACTTTCTATTATTTTAATGTAAAACATATTCACACTTCTTTACCTTATACACTACAGTTAGTCTGTGATTTGGCCATTGCACCTGGGGTATCTATGTAACTGGGTGGACATTTTGCCAGGCACAAACAGCTAAGTCTTTACATTCACTGTTGAAGAATATTTTGAAGGACATTAAAATATACTTAAGAGAGTGTACGGTTAAACAAGATAAAACATCATGTATGCAGTGTAACCACTTATTTATTAGTAAATGTCTCAGAAACCTTATGAAATAATTTAAACATGCCCTTCTCTAAGTGAAGGATGCAATAAATGAAATTGTGAAACTCAATTATGCCATATTTATTTTTAGATTCAGTCCATTTGAATTGCTAAAACATGCCTTGAAGCACAATACAATTTGGGTTTGGGATAGATGAGGGCGGGACGTATGGTTCATGAAAAAAAACAAAATAGAAAACTCTTATTTTTATCTCCAACAGAAACGGGAGAGGAAAGTATTGACATTGTGTTATTTAATGAAAATGATGGTGTCATGTGGCTTACATAGGAAAAGTATGAATATGTTAACTTTCCTGAAGTGGTCACTAACTTTTAGCCAGCGCCTGCTGGACATTCAAAAATGTTATCTTCCTAGAGAAGAACAATATAGAGTTAGAAAACTGAGCTACACATGATGCGAACATGAGTAATTATGGGAAATTTTGCTTAAAATAATTAGGAGATATAACTTAAGAGATAAAACATTAGAAGATAAAACATTATTTTTTGTGGTAACAATATGTTAAGTATTGAAGAATCTAAGCAAACAAGACGTGCAAGAATTGTTCATGAGAAATCATAAGCTTTTAAAAAGACTAAAAAACATTAATTACTGATCAATTTTTCCATATTTTAATACTTTAAAATGTACAAATTGAAGGATAGCCACTTTCCCAGGTCAACACAAAGATCTCATGTAACAACAGTTAACCTTCATCAGGGATAGATTTGCAATCTGAGAAGACTGTTGTAAAACTTAGATGGGTAATTTAAATGTCAAGAATTCCCATAATGCTTTTGAGTAATAAAAACGAGAACTCCTTGCTCCCCTGGATATATTTGTAGTTTTAGTTAGTAAGAGTGCAGTCTGGATAAAGAGATAGAAAATCAACTGAAGTATCTAAGAGGAACCAACCATAAATGAAACTTTAACACATGGATGAAGGGACACTGTGTATAGTGAGAACACAAAGGCCTATTAAAGTATAGTTAACAACAACTGAACAACATTATAGAGGGGAAAATGGTGTCAACTCATAATATGCAACATAAACATTGACCTCCAAAACTTTTGGAAGAAATTACAGGCTAAAATATTGTAATGTTGGATGCCTAGGCTTTTCTTTTTTTTTTTTTTTTTTTTTTTTTTGGTTTTTCGAGACAGGGTTTCTCTGTGTAGCTTTGTGCCTTTCCTGGAACTCACTTGGTAGCCCAGGCTGGCCTTGAACTCACAGAGATCCACCTGCCTCTGCCTCCCGAGTGCTGGGATTAAAGGCGTGCGCCACCACCGCCCGGCTGGCTTTTCTTACATACACAAATGTTCTAACTCAGAAAGAAAAAGATCATGGTACTGTGTTCTTTGTCAACTGATTAATTAAATATGGCTAAAAAAAAGTTGAGGATGTCAAAATGGAAAAACACAAAGCCAAGCAACAGCAACAAAAATCCTCACTAAAGTACAAACTAAAAGGATTGTAATTGTAAAAACAAGAAAAAAAAAAGGATTAAAATAAGAACTTGAGATTTCCAATGTATATCTACAATTGCAGTTGGTGAAGATTAAGAAATGCCACATCTCCAAGAGCTGATTGGGAAGGTCACAGAGGCCAGTTTGGGGCTTTTGCATCTTCAGCATCAGCAGCGGCTAAAAAGAACTGCATGACATTCATGTGAACTGTGGATGCTCCTGGCAACTGTTTCCAGCAAAGCAGGATATGGTAAAAATGTTCCTTTCCTCATCGGATCTGGCTGCTTTCACTTGGGATCACTCTAGTGGGCCTCTTCTATCCTTTCTGGCTCCATTTTTTAATAGCTACCTTCCTCGCCAGACAGCAGTGTAAGCTACAATCCATCCGGATTCATAAAAATAGATCATTCTGGGACAACCACCTTCAAGTCTATTGAAAAAAACATCTGAGAAGCACAGGATGAAGAGAAAACTTAGCAACTAAAGAAAAGAAGTTATTTGAGTAGATGTTTATCCTCTAATTTGCAGTTTTCAGTCAGCTTACAATAGCAGCAAAGGGCCAATTTTTACTTCACTTTCAAGTTATGATCTTTACGGGCTTCTGCTCAGAGCCTGAAAGTGCCATTAAACAAACCCAAAGTAAACTAAACAAAGCAAAGCAAACTAAAGAGAACCAAATAAAAACCCAGCACTATTGTCGGTTTGAAAAGGGAGAGAAATCATTCATTCATTCATTCATTCAATCACCCATTTATTAATTACCAAGTATCTTTTTTATAAGATATTAGGAGCTGATTCATGTTTCTTTGAATCATGATCTATTTCTTCAGAGTTTTTATATAGTAGGATTTAGTCATGTACATTAAAAACATCACAGTTTCAATATTTTATTAAAACTTAGAGAAAACATTTTCCGATGTTGACCTAAAATTGAGTTTGATCATCAAATTATGAAAAAGAAACTCAGATGTTTTTGCTTTAAAGCTCTTGCAAGTGCTGCAATATGATATCAATAAATTATACCCAATCTTTTATTTCAGAGCATTGCTAAAGAAATGAAATTTAGAATATCTTTGTGAACCAACATTGCTAAAATAATTGTAATATTTCTGAATTATCCATTACCATTTGGCCTATAAATTACCTTTAAGGCCATGAAACTACTCAAATTAAAACAGGGTTTTTGAAAGAAAAAGGGTTCAAAGAGATTAGAACATAAATATGATTGTAATTTTATCCTCAAAGAAGTCCACATCCTTAGTAGCGCCCTGAAACTGTGAGTAGGGTACAACCTCTCCTGGCAGAACCCACCATGCTTGTTACTTCAAGTTCCATGAAAGGCTGTGTCATTAGTATGCTAGATTAAAGGAAAATGTAAAATACTTAGGCAGGTCAGAAGCAATAAGATGGGGTTTTTCTTAGAATGCTTACTTCTCACTGCAATTGAGGTATTTTGAAAAATGTTTTCATAAAAGACATACTTAAAACTACTTAAAGACAAAGTGAGTGAAAATAATGAGATAGATCGTGATTAGACCACTGGGTTTGATCAAGCCAATTTCATGACAAATTTGACAAAATTTTAAGTAGACAAAGTGAAATGTGTAAATCAGGAAATTTAAAGATCAAAAATTTTTTAAAGTACATCTTCAGAACTTAAAAAAAAAACCTTTCATTGTTTATCTTTTATTCTGATACAAGGTCTTTGATTGTCAGTTGAAACTATTAAGTAGTCAGTCTAGAAATTCAGGAGAAGGCACTTTTAGAGGGTTCAGGTAAACGAGGTTTGCTGCAGGCATGTGTCTAGGGGGTTGTCATGGTTGCACTGGTTGACGTGTGAAGAGCTGCCATTGTGGCCAGTGCTGTTCCCTGGGTTTAAGTGCTGAAATGTGGGAGTGGGAAAAGGTAAGGTGAAGGAATAAAATTAGCTCTAACCTAGAGCCAGCCCTAGACTGGCTGACCAGTGAGCATCAAGAATAGGCCAGTGTTCACACAGCACCCCACACTCAGTCCTGAGGTTGCAAACATCACCACTGTGCCAGGCTTTTATGTGGGTGCTGAGGTTCAGAACTCAGGTCCTTGTGACTGCTTGGAGAGTGCTTTCCCAACTGATCTGTCTTGCTAGCCCACAAATTTCAATTCTTATATTTCTTAGTTTCCTCATAGTGTTCTTGTTTTCGTGAGATGTGAGGAAAATATTTTAATTATGAACCTCCTATAAAACAAAGAACAATATATAAGCCCAAATTCTAGGAAATTTAATGACTCAATAATTATAAACCAGCAAGAACAATCACCTTTTTCTTCATTATCATTTTATTAACTCCTTCAAACATACCACGAGGATGAGAGTATTCTACAGTGAAAATCAACACACACTTATTTGTCATTAGCATTTGATTTCATTTATTGTACCCACCCACACACACATTCTCCTAAATTATCAATCCAATACATTTTATTCTGTGATACATTTCAAAACCAATGAAACAGTTTTCTATGTATTTTGCACACATCATTATTTAGATTAAGTACTCAGAGTATTTTCATATGTTAAACACTTGCAATGAAATAGCATTAAGTTCAATCATGACTAATGAATGCACCCAGTAGTCCATTACCCTATTAGCACCCACAACGTGAGGCTCACATCAAAAATTCCCCTCTGTTCTTTCTTGGTTAATTAATCCTCACTTTCAGTCAGTGGAGAAGGTGCTACTCTGATTTCTCTGTATTTTCAATAACTAGTATTGCCTGTGAAGAGAAACATACAGTGTGTATTTGGGAATAAGGTTTTGTACCCTCAGCATAATGATTTTAAGGCCTGTCTGCATTTTTCCATGTGTCAGAAATTGTTTTTTCTTGCTAAGAGGTAGTGTATTGTATGAATAGACTACAGGTCAGTCTTCCAAGGTGGCTCCTGAGGTATTTGTAGCTTATAGCTACTTTGAATTATGTTAGTACAGGAGTAGGGTCCTGGGAGTGGCTATGATGATTTTATTAATGCAGTGAGCACTGTGATTTTGATTTTTTAGGCATAAATCAAGGCCCAAGCACAGTAAAGAATGAATAAAGAATGGGATTGCTTGGACAGACACAGGTCCTCGTGGGAAAAGCTTTTTTCTCTTGCATTTTCAGAAGAGATGGTATAGATGCGGTAACAATTTTCTGAATCCAGGGACATAAATCTTCTCAGCTCTCGTAAATCGATCTTTGTAAAGATTTATCCTGAAAGGCAAACTCTAGCAAATCAAGCAAGCAAGCAAGCAATCGGACAAGCCAACTCTGTCAAGATGCTGCGAAATATTTGAGACTGTGATACATACATCATTTCATTCCAGCTTCAGAGGAGTCTGTACAGGGGAAGGGGGGTGTCTGAAGGCATTCTATACACAAATGGTCTTCTATCATCGGATCACTCAGAAGTTCTGGCTTTGGAGAGGCTTTTATCAACCAATTAGCTGAAAACTCCAAAGTGGCTTGCCCACTTAACTGTTGGGGAACTCTGAGGCCCCTTTGATGTTTGGCCTTAGCACGCCAAGTGGTAATTCACAGAAAGATAAAAAGATTTATGGTGCTAAAAGACTATTCTTAGTAGATTAAAGCCTCATTGCGAGTTCAATGACAAAGGTCTTTCAATATATATTTTCTTTCCCATCTAGAGTAAATATGCAGTCATCCTATGTAAATAATGAGAGAAAATTACACCAGCAGAGAGGAAGCCACAGAATTGTATAATTGGAGGCTGATGAAAGAGAATGAGGTTAAATAACAGTCTAATACCATAGGAAAAGAGCCCGTGTTTGTTAAGGTAAATTTAATTTCTTATTCTGACTCTTCCTTCATAAAAATTTAAAGGTACCAGACATCTTTCCCATAAACCCTTGCTCTGTTGGTGGCCTCAAAGTTATTGACTCTTGAGACCAATTCCTTTGACCTTGACTTCACTCTATTTAACTATATCAAAAAAGTTGTCACTCAAAGGAAATCTAAGTGGAGAAACACAAGGTGACAGTTGAAACTGTTGTTATGAATACCTGAAACACAGTCATGAATACTAAAAATTTCATAGTAGATCTGAAACTAAATTAATGAGTGTTGATGCCTTGAAATGTGTGAAGACCACTGAGGATGGACAACAGAGAAGTGATAAAGAGTGGGATTTAAGTATGAGAGCTAACAATGGGACATGGCAGTAGAAAGTCAGACCCAAGGAACTGGCTGAGCAGAAAAGAGGTCTTAGAGATCTGGCTGGTAGTAACTTACAGGGGAATAGAGAGAAGGGAGAAATCTTGCTTAAAGATCTGTTTCGTTTCCTGTTACTTCTGTGTTCCTTGGAGAATAAATGTTAAAACAGGTGCGGCACATTTGTTTGTTGAGATTATTGGGTAGTTTATTAACTAGATAGTCTATCTGCTCTTTGTACTGTGTCAACACAGACTGAACAATTCTTGCTTCAGAAACACTAATACCAATGTAGATATTACCATGTTTCCTGCTAAACATATATGTCAAATGATTGGATCTAAGGACTTTAAACATAGAAATAAGTCTATTGTTGATAGAGAAGCTTTTAAAATATTTACAGGATTTTCTCTTAAGGGATTCTAAAATTTAGTATAGTTGTGTTTTTACCTAGAGTGGTTAAATACTTTAAAAACTGCCTTCTGACTTCCTTAACTCTCTTTCCCCTCTAACTAGTTTTCTTTGTAGGTTTTAGGAAGCAAGAATGTGGGGGAAGTATATGCATGTATGAAGAAGAAAAAATCAAGCAAATCTTTTAACACAAATCTGCATCCTTCTCTGGGGTGAGTGATATTGTTTGGAACAGCCTATGAAGTTGAGCATTGACTGTAACTGTAGGAGACTCTTTGCAAAGTATTTGCTGATTTTACCTTCTCTTTGGACATTACATAATCTGTCTTTTGTTGTCCTGT
Organism: Peromyscus attwateri; assembly: GCA_902168425.1. Classification (NCBI taxonomy): domain Eukaryota; kingdom Metazoa; phylum Chordata; class Mammalia; order Rodentia; family Cricetidae; genus Peromyscus; species Peromyscus attwateri. The sequence goes on along the minus strand of CABHPP010131770.1, from coordinate 36,701 downwards.
GCTGAGGCAGTTGTCATCGTTTAAAGAAAAAAGGCTATCCTGTTTTTAAAATTTCTGTGTTCAAATGGAAAATAGACTCCAGGAAAATGAGTCTAAATTATAGAAATAAATCTTGCTCTTTTCCCAGTGACCAAGTTCTAGACCTCTTTCCTTCGGTTCACTCCAGGAACCTAGCATTATTAGATCTCAGTTTCTTAGCTTAATAAAGATCACTACATTACATGACCTCTCTACTTCCTATCTCAGCTGGCATTTTCTTTTTGATAATCATAAGAATCGTTGAAGATGCAGACTATGATGTCAGAAGAAAGTATCCTGTACCCATAGAACACTCAGTGCTACATTATACAAGTTTTTGGAAAACACAAAGGAGCTACCATGCTATAGTATTATGATTTTTTTTTAAAATTAACTTACTCTTATTACAGTGAGAGATAAACATTATATAGTTCATCTATTTAAGCTTTCTTCTATCATTTTTTAAATGTGTGATCATGGAAAAAATTTATTTGGAGTGAATTGCCTCCTAAATTTGTCTCCTGTTTTTTTGTTTTGTTTTGGGTTTTTTTGTTGTTGTTTTTTGTTATTTTTGGGTTTTGTTTGGTTTTTTTTTTCCTTCTTGGGGAAAAAGGCATTGCCAGTGAGACATATTCTTAAAGTTATGTTTTCCCAAGATAGAAGTGATTAAATATTGTATAATTTTAATGTTTCTTACTCCTGATGGCCTATAGAGGAAAAGGTTCAGTGGAATGGCTCTCACTGGAAGGAAGAAGGAATTGTGCTGAATTCTTTCTATTCAGGATTTACTTTCATTTATCTTTCCAGGACTAGGAAATCCCAGATAATCTCTTCCCCAATACTGACAACCCAGGATATAAGTGAGTTCCTTGCACCTCATTCACTTTCTAGCTGAATTTTCATTTGGGTTTTTGATATGCATTACACTGTGCCCTCAAAATTGTTCTTTGGGGTACAATTCCTCTGTAAACCTTGAGAGTGTCACTGGAAGACAGTACTGTGGACTCTGTCCATACTGGAAAGATGAACAGAGAGCAGTGGCCTTGTCCATGGCAGCAGTTCTTCCCAGGAATGTGATTGACTCATCCACGCACTCAAGGAAACCTCTGCCCCCCTCACTTCCACCCTCCTGTCTCTGAGGCTGTGTCCTTGCTCAGTGTTGCATTAGGCAGTCAGTTGAGCCCTTTAAGAAGATAGCTTTTGAGCTCTTCTCTTTCAGAACAATCCTGTTTTATACCTATCACACATGTCGGTGCTAAGATGTTTTCTTTTTCATTTTTAACAGATTTTTAATTAAAATGAAATTACATTGCTTTCCCCCTTCCCTTTCTTCCCTCCAGTCCCTCCCATGTCCTACCTACTCTAAAAAGAATAGCCTCCTTTTCTTTGACTATTTAATACAAACTGCTGAGCTTCTAAGTCCATTTAGGTTTTTTTTTTATTTGCACTGATTGTCTCTTAACAGTGTGCTACATGCTAAAATCCATTTCTGTGTCTACTTCTTGGCAAACTCAACCAAGGACAAGTGATAGCCCTCAAGAAGACAGTTCTATAAAGCAGGGACTAACATGAACCTTTAAAATTGGGTTGTCTACAACCTAGCAGGCAATGGGGACATCATTATTGTTCATACAGTAGGTACAGATAGTCACTGGAACTCGTAAGTAGTGAAATTGTTGATTCAGGTGATATTCTATTAATGGAGGATGGAGTATACGTTAGCCTACTGTGTGATATTTTGTTTGTGTTCTGACAACTAAATCTTGCTTGATGTCAGAAGGCAGAGCTAGCCACTAGTTAACCATAGAGGTCTGGGGTCTGTACAAAGAGGAGACAGGAAGTGATAAGGCTGGCAGGGAGAAGATCTTGGTCCTTTTTGGACAGAGGAACAGAAAAGGTAGGAAGTCACTGGTGGCTGCTTCCCTGCTTCTCTGATCTTTCAGGTTTTTACTCTGATATCTGGCTTCTGACTTTTATTGATAAAGATTAATTGGATTCATGCTTCATCTAGTATTCAACTTTTGGGGCATGAATTCATGAAATAGCTGCTTGTCTGTGACCAGAACCTTCTGGAGCTGCACTCAGGGACTGCACCCTGTGGAGTCACTGCACCACCACCACCTGGCTTCCCTTTCTTCCCCAAGCCTTCTGAGCAAGTCTGAGATTTTTCTGTTACAGCCTCTCTACAGCAATCTCCACAAGCCACAAATTCCACAGGCTACTGGACTCTGAATGCCACCGGAGTTAGCCCCTCACCACCACCAGCCAGCCCTGCCTTCAGGCAGTTCCTGCCACATGTGCTTCTTTCACAGGATCCCCTCCCTGTGTATGTTTTCTAGACAGCTGGCTCCCTCTCCTCATGGGTTACTGGCTTCCCCTGGAACCCCTCCGCAGGCTGTTGCCATACTAGGTAGCTGCCTGGACACCTGCTCAGGCTTCTGCTGTTGTTGCAATCACCACATACTCTCAGCTCACAGTTACATGCTAGCAGTTGCAGCTGTCCTTAGCCAGGCTGTGCACTGCCTGTGTTCTCCACTCAGACATGTTACACAGTGGCAGCAGGCCTTACACTTCACACTTCACTGTCATCATCATCAGATTTGGTAAGACAATTGGAAATTCTTAAAGGGGGAACTAGTTAGAGAGAGAGAGAGAGAGAGAGAGAGAGAGAGAGAGAGAGAGAGAGAAAGAGAGAGAGAGAGAGAATTTTCCCACATTAAAAAATGGGAAACACTATTATGATAGAGTGAGTTAGGCTTCTGTATACCTATACAATGGATGGTTTAAAAATGGAACAATTACATGAGGGGATAATTAACTTGTTGTGATTCACATCATGCTAATCATAATCATTATCAGAATGATAAATCTTGTTTTGTCCTCAAAAATTGGTTGATATGAGTGCCAAGACACAGGCCTTAGAAAAAGTTACGAGAGAAAATATTGCCATTTTTGACTAATAAATTACAATCCTTATAAATACATATTAAAACAGATAATAGAGATATTCAGAAAAAGAGAGAGAAATTTAAAAAAGAACAAACCTCACCCTTACATTATGAAATTAGAGAGGAACAGCCCAAGGTTATCAAAAAAACCAACCTTAATTTATCCAGTCTCCATACAAGAACATCTATTAAATGACAGGTATCCCCAAGGCTATGGAAGAGCTCACTGGATTCCTGTGGATATGTTAGATTTGAGGAGATTTAAGGAAGCAATAGTCTCATATGGTATGCATTCATGTTTTATAGTTAACTCCTAACAGAATTGTCCCAAAAGACTGGAAAGACTTGGTTACAGCAGTATTGGAGCCTGGTCCTCAATTGCAGTGGAGGTCCTGGAGGAAAGATGAGGCTATGACCATTGAACAATATAGTAAGACTAGAAGTATTGAAATCTCCCAAGACCAAATTCTTGGAGAGGGTGATTATGCTGATATATAGAGAGATATATAGAGACAAAGACAGTCTCTATATAATGGCCACACCATGGCTCTATGCCATGCAGCAGCTTTGAATGCTTGGGACAGAACTGAAGAAGTCAGAAAGAGAACTGAGTCATTTACTAAAGTTATACAAGGCACAAAAGAAAACTTCACTGATTTTTTTATGAAGATTGACTTCAGCTATAAACAGAATGATACCAAATCCAGAAGCTAGACAAATAATAATTGAATCTTTAACTTTTGAAAATGCTAATTCATAATGCAAAATGGTGATTAGGCCTTTAAAGGCAAGATCAGCATCCATAGATGAATGGATTAGAAAACTAACTTATAAGACTAACAAACACTTTTCATTTGATCAAAAATTGCCAAAAGGAAAACTCCCCAATGGTAGGGTTGGGGCAGGGATTTGTTTTTGTATTTCTAGGAGAAATAGCTAAGGAATATAAAGACCACTGGACAAACGAGACATCTGAAGAAAAATGATGAATTATCCAGAGAAAATGTCCCAAGAAAAAGTAAATTGGCCTGTTAGCGTATCATATTTACAACAGGATAAAATTTCATAAATCTTCCCAAATGTTTGTTTCTTCTGTTCTCTACAGACATATAATGCAAATGGTCTTTTTTGTAGTCCCAATTCAGTTAAAATTAAAGCTGGCTTTGGAGCTGGATCATGGCTCTCTCCTTCTCTAAACCCAAGCATGCTTGTTAATAGGAATATCCAAAATCTCTGTCTCATGTCAGAAGAAACACCTGATATAGGACAGAAGAAAAACAAAATTAAAGGACTATTCTATTGCCACTAATCTCATAATCCTTTGGTTTTATTTTGACTCTTTAAAATTTTTCTTAAGGTATATATATTATCTCAAAATTTACAGAATTTATATATATATATATATATATATATACTTTAAACTTTTGTCATGATATTAATGATTATATAGAGTACTAATTCTAGCAAATGGCTTCATCTAGCTTCCTCTACATTATTTCTGGTTTGAGTCTCAGGTAACTAGGAATTAAGTTTTTGTACTCTGAATATATATAACAAATTATGGTCTGGTCTTTTAACCTCTTTGAGATCTGCTGAATATGACACTTAAAATGTTTTTTTTTTCTGCAGTGAATTATGACCATGCCTAACAGTGACCTTTGAAGTCTCCAAAAGGAGAATGGGGCCCATAACAATGATTCTACTGGGACTATGGTAACACCTCTAAGCTGTCAAATACCACCCAAAGATTGGCCTTGAACTACACACTGCTTAGGACAATTTCAAGGTGGCTAGCTGAGATGGTCTAGCCTCACAAATTACACTAGCCAGGACTTGAGATAAGCCCTGCACTTTCTCATTACAGAGGCTGAACAACAAATGATACAGCTAGTTCCCCTAGGACTTAACAATTATCCCAATCTTTTTTCAGGATCCCCTAAAGATGCTATCACTTCAGACAGCAGGAAGTAATTTAAGAATATGATGTCTATATTTCAAATGGGGTGGGTAGTTTTTGGTTGATCAGTGAATTATTGATATTTGTCATCATTTAGGAGAATTGGTTACAAGTTGTTATTGGTAATGGTCAGAAAAAAACTGAACAAAGGAAATTAGATTTAGAGAGCTCATTTAGAAAAAAAAGAGGGGATATAGAAATGATAGGATTAAAGAAAGGATTTAAACAAAAAAGCAACTATTAGTATATTGATACTAATTTGAGGTTGTTTTTGTTAGAACATACTGTACATACATTTCTATTCTTGTTCAAGGTATTGTATCTATATAGCTCATTTAAAAATTTAATGAAAATTTCTAGTCCTTGGAAGTTATTGTTCTGAACTATTTAAGATAATAAAGAATTGTAGGTTAGTAGTTAGTCACCTATCACAATCAGACTTGTAGCCATGTTAGGTATGTTTTCAAGGTCAAATAGAGATACATTTTAGATAGAGAGGTGGTCTTCAAACACTTCTGAGATCTACAGAATATGGCATTTAAGATGTTTTAATAATGTAAGGTTCTTTTTTTATGACAAGGAGACATGTCTACTCCTGGCAGCACCAATCAACTTTAGAGACGATGATGGGTATCAAAGGAACTCCATATGGAGTTTACTTCCTTTGTGTCAAAGGTTAACCACTGGGCAAAAAACTGCCCTTGCCTTGAAGGCTGACAAAATGCTGTCCAAATTGGACAAGCAGGACACTAAAGAAAGTGACTGCAGAACTCTGTCGAGACAAGGTGGGACAGTCCTTCAAAAATCCTGCTTCACAGATAGGTCTGTCAGATATTCTAGGCCTGTAGGCCAAAGATGGATGCCCCCAACATTACAAAGGAATCTTGGGTAACTCTCCAGGCAGCCAGCTGTTTCTGTCATTTCTTAGTTTTGAGTTGGTAATGGAAGTTAGTAGAAAGTGAATTAGGTACAACACTTTGGACTCATCAAGATAGGATAGATAATGGAGTGTTTTCTCTGAATTTGTCAAATGCTAATGGACTAGACATTGTTAATGTAATTATTGCCTATATATATTTTATATGGTTATTGTAATTATTGTATATAGTTTTTCTATGTTCGTTAAAACCTTCATTTTTTATTTAGACCATGGGGGAAATGCTATGTGATATTTTGTTTGTGTTCTGACAAATAAATCATGCTTGGGGTCAGAGGGCAGAGCTAGCCACTAGTTAACCATAGAGGTCTGTAGGTCTGTACTGGAGGAGACAGGAAATGATAAAGCAGGATGGAGAGAGGATCATGGCCCTTTTTGGATGGAGGAATGGAAGATATAGGAAGTCACTTGTGGCTGCCCCTCTGCTTCTCTGATCTTTCAGGTTTTTACCCCAATATCTGACTCCTGATTTTAATAGATAAACATTAATTACATTAATGCTTCATTAGCCAGTGATACATATTATGTGTTTTAGAAACATGGAGGGAGTAGTATTTCTGAGGCTGCTACTCATAAAGCTAGCTAAGTTCTTGGGAAAGGAATTAGTTAAGAATAACTAAATATCTAAAGTCAACTAAACTTTAATGTGAAATACTTTGAATCTTGTACTCCCTTTATTAAGAAAGTATAAAATATTAAGGCCTAGTTTTAAGAAAAGTTAAAGTTACAGCAAATTTGTGTAGATTCTGCCAGGTTGAGAGTCTTACCCGACAACAGGAGAAGTTTCCACAGATCTAGCTCCTCAGCTGCGATGGGCTATGGTAACAACTGGAGACAAGAGTGAGAAAGTCGCATACCACAACTACTAGAATACAAGAAGATGGGGTATGAACAGTGACCAAGGAGGCTGGAGCTGCACCAATGTGAATCTGCCTTGAGACTTTCAGAAAACGGTTAAAGGTGGGTATCCTGCTTCTAGCCAAACTGTGGGAAACTGCATGGACTCTCCTTAGCACCTTGCACCAACAGCAAGAGGAGACATCAGCATCTTTGCCAAAGGTAATTGATGCTGATTACCAGATGCAGACAGAACTGTGTGGTACAATGGAGGCCAGGAGGGCTACGCTAGCACCTGCAAAACCCACATGGTGCTGTGTAATAGTCTCATTCAGTCTTTTCCCGCCCCCCCACCAACTCCAGGAATACTGCTCTAACAAAGGGGCTCTGTCATTTTAAAGAAATTTAGTCTAAAAATCTGGTAAAGCATGCCTCAGGAAATGATAGAAGATATATAAATACCACTTCCATATAGAAAAAAAAAAACTGAATCCACAAGAGCCACAAAGTCAGGGCAGGGGCCGGCTGGCAAAGCAGAGCCTTGGTGGATGCCAGCAGCCCTCTTCCTTTTTCTCCTGGAGCCTGAGCTCTCCTGTCCCTCAGTTCAGTCCCCAGATAAGTGGCTCACTTAATCACAGACATATGCTACCCTATTTTCAAAGCAGGTGAAAAATGATTTGCTTCCAAAATGGACAGCTGCGGTCTTCTGGAATTAAAAGAAAATCAGAAAATGATTTTTCAAGTTTTATGCATGCCACCCTTTTATATTGTTTTTAGTCTTTCATATCCTTCTCAGTGCAGATAAGAAAAAGATATAAAATAAGATGGCTTTCCAAACACGACAAAGGCAGACTGTAGCCAGTCTGTATTATATGCATTCACTTCTGTTTTCCTGTGACTCTATTGAGGTTCTTAGTACAGCAATGTGTTCAGCTAGCATGTTCTCCTCAAGTGACCAGCATGTATCTTTGATACAGACAAAACTAGATTCAAGTATACATCTAGGATATCATGTCAGTTAGGCTTGGTGACACCATTTCTTTCTTCAACTGGGGGATCAGGAAAATGGACCTGACTTTCCAAAGGATTCTTTGATATTTTTATTATTTCTGTTGCTTTTGAGATTGTGATATAATTACATCATCCCCCTTATTTTTCCTCCTTCCAAGCCTTCCCGTATCCCCCCCCTTGCTCTCCTTCAAAATCATGTCCTCTTTTTTCTTAATTAATTGTCATTATGTGCATATGTGAATATGCATATATTCCTGACTGTAACCTTCAATCCATGGAGAGTTTTTAAAGACACAGCATGGGCCCTATAAATGCCTTAGCTGATACTGGAACCACAATCAAGGCAGCAGAGCTGAAAAATAGATGAGCCACTTGAAATTGGATAAAGTCTCATTTAAATCAATTATTGAATCTCTGTGTCTTTAAGTTATTTGCTTTTTTAAATTGTTGTTTTTCTCATTTCTATTAAAATAATAGATAGGGTTTTCTATTCTTTGCAGTCCATAGTGCCTCACATAACAGACATGTATGTAACACAGCCACTAATCATGGACAGCCATTCCCAACTCATATACAGGTTGAGAAATCTGTAAGAGTGATTCCCCACATTATCCTCCAGGGCCTGTGGTTTCTTCACTAAAGTGTTCAGGTCTGACTCTCTCAGGCCCCTTATCCAGGGCTGTCCCCTACAGGATCCACAGCATCAGTGGAGTCCATCAATCTACTTGCAAAAGGGCGTCAGGTGAGGCAGCTGGACAGTTTGTACACAGGTAAGTACTAGACAGTACAAAGGCTGATGGACAGGTGGAGAAAGAGGCGGGCTGCATGCTCCTATGGGACTTTCTGCCTTGGTCACCCTACTTTGTTTTTCTTAGATAAACCCACATACTGTAGCTTTTCCTCCGATTGTCAGGCGCAGTGAATGTTTAGTGGAGTGAACTATGTACAGATGCTTCCAGAGCATGTCTACATGTGCTCATGACTTTTCACTTCCATCTGCTCAGTCAAGGATACTGAACACACCTTCCTCCTCTACCTCCCACAGCTAGTTCACGACACAGCAGCAACCATTTGAAAGTGTTTTGTAGCTGGTGGTGGTGGCACATGCCTTTAATCCCAGCATTTGGGAGGCAGAGCCAGGTGGATCTCTGTGAGTTCGAGGCCACCCTGGTCTATAGAGTGAGATCCAGGACAAGCACCAAAACTACACTGAGAAACCTTGTCTCAAAAAACCAACTGGCAGAAGACTCAACTCCCACTTTCACAGAAAATATTGGACATTTGCTTGATTTTCTTTCTCAACTTAACTTTTAAATATTTTACTCATTGTTTTTATATTTTCCCTCTGACACAATAGCATTGCTTAGAATAGTACTCAAAGATGATATGATATTATATAGACTACTTCTGACTTCTGGCTCTAATATTTATTGTATGTGTTATTTTTGATAGTTAACTCTTTTTTTTCTATTTTAACTAATATGTTAAAATACATTATTAAAGAGCTAGCTCTATGTTCAGATAGACATGTAACTCAGGTTAAGTATATGTTGTTTCCACATTCATTACATTAATTTTTATAGTGAAAACATTCCAAATTATTTTTCTAAGGATATGTATATATATATATATATTTTGATTATAATACATATTATATATATTATACTTCTGCCTCCTTATTTGTAGCTAAACATATATACAAGGTCTCCCAGTGGCTTTCCATAGTTACTGTGCCAGACGTCTTTTGTCTGACTATAATCAAGTGCCCATTGATCAACCTTTCCCATCCCAGCCTTCCCTTCTACCCTCCCAGCTTCAGCTAAACACCATTTTACTGCGAGTTGAATTTTTTGAGCTCACATATAGTGAGACTCTATAGGACCTGTCTTTCTGTGCCTTCTTACTTCACTTCATATGAGTAACAGCCTACCTTTCAGTCAGTGACACTGCAAACATCAGGATTTCACTCTTGTTGTAGCCTAGTACTATACCATCATAAAAATGTAGCATATTTTCCTTTTCCATCCGTAACTTAGTGGACATGTAGCTTGCTTCTGTGCCTTGGCTATTGTGAGCTATGATATATTTTATTATAGAGCTATAATAAGAAGGACGCAGATGTCTCTTCAAAATTCTTACTCATTTCTCTTAGATATATATGCAGAAGTGGGATTGCTGGATCATACCATAGGGCTATTTTTAACTTTTTGAGAACTATCTATACTGTTTCTTGTAATAGCTGCACTGAGATATTTCCACCATTATTGTGAAGAAACACTGTGTCTCCACACGCTCTCCATTCCTTGTCATCTACATCGACTGTGACTATTCTGGACGTGGGAAGTCAATGTGCTTTGAGCCCAGGGTTTCACATACGCTAGATAAGTGTTCTACCACTGAACTACACTCCAGCTCCATTTGTACTTTTTAGTTAAGACAAGGTACTGCCAAGTTTCCCAGAATATATCTGTACTTAAGATACCCTAGCCTCAGTCTTGAGATTAGATGAGATTGCCAGTTTATGCCATCAAATCTGCTTCATGGTAGTTTTTGATCTACAGTTTCTGATGATTAGTAACAAGGAAAAATTCAACTACCTATTGGTGATATATGTTTTCTTTTGAAGACATATATATTATATACACATATATACTCACAGGCGCATTGTGTGTGTGTGTGTGTGTGTGTGTGTGTGTGTGTGTGTGTGTCTGTGTGTGTGTATTATCCACTTAAAAATTCCTCTTTGCCCAGAAAATTTCCTTTTTTCTATAATTTGGCATTTTTTATTTAAATTAACACACACAGTATAATTAACCTCTCTTTGTGCATGTGTGCACATGTGCTTGCATACAGGTCTATATGTTCTTAGCAAATACAAGGATTCATGTTGCCACGTGTTTTCAAATAGATTTATATAATATATGCTGATTATGGTTTCCTTTCCCTCAACTCCTTCCAGTTTCTGCCCACCTCTCTTCCCATCCAGATCCACTCACTTTTTGTCTCATTAGAAAACAAACAGGTTTCTAAGGGATAATAAAATAAAATGAGATATAACAAAAACTAGGTGGCCATTTACTGTTTGCATTTTGCCCCATTTTGATTTTTAAATTATTTTCCCTTTCATTAACCCAAACCTAGTTGAATTGTAAGTTAGGTATAAGTACCATTGCACCCAGTTAGTCCCCAATGGCTTTCCAAATATACGAAACACTCAAAGGTTGGCATTATGTCATTTATAAAACAACCTTCTCCAGATGATGAGCAGGACAAGGTGACATCCCAAACTACCATCCCATAGCAAATAGTGGAATTGCAAATATAACCTAGGTGAAACACTCTTGAAGTCTGTTGTCATCTGTTCTGAGCAAGTGTCAGGTGTTCCCAAAAGTTCACAACTAAAATGATACTAAAGTTAAACATAGGCAAAGTCTAATAGAGCATGGAGACTTTCCATCCATTTATATCAGTTGCTTTGTCCACAGGTCAAGGTTCGGTGCAAAACATGGGTAAGAGATGCTTACTTAATTAACTTTCTGTAACCCTCAGTCATTCTGTCTGAGCCATTACATTTCCTGTCCTGGAGCTTTTCTAAGGAGCCTCTCTACATTTCTCCATGCATGCTGAACTCCGTGGACCTGACTTAATTTGCTCACACTTATGCAGAGCCAAGAGTGAGTATGGCCCCCTCTCCCCTTTGCACTTGCTGGATTCCTGGATCAGAATGGCCCAGGATTGACAATGTGGCTGTAGTTATAGTCGTTGCCTCTCCATCCACCATACCTGACTGTTGGAGGAGTTCCTGTCTGGACAAACCATCTCTACCCCTAGTATAACCTTTTGCTGGAGGGAAATGTGCCCTCCTTTTTCACCACGGGTAGTCAACCAAACCTGGGACAGGCTTGATCATCTTTGCCTGTATTGTCCTCTCATGGACGTCTTCTGTGAACTGCTCCTCAGGCTTTAAAGCCTTCCAGAAGCCTCTTAGCATATAATTCAGTTCCTATCAATTCTTACTTAGGACCTCCAGGTTAACATAAATCCTGCCACATTTGTCTTCAAGTAACCCAGACAGATCTCTTCTTCTGCTTTACTGTTTTCTCATCTTCTTTAGGCTGCTGTCTTTCTTTATAGACTCTCTTCACATCCTGGTCTAAGTCACTGAGATCTGCCAAAGCCTTTCCAGCTTTATAGAGATTTTACCCCACCAGAGGGCTCAGTAAAGCCCATATAGGTCTCGACATGACTGCTGGATCACCCTATTCTTTGATGCCTCTGTGAATATAGTTCGATTTTGTCCACTGAACTGGGGTTCCAACAGAGCTCTTCTTATTCCTAGTTCCCAGGAAAGCATCTGTTCTTCCATTCTACTGGTTTCTATTCCTGGACATTCATAGAAACTTCAGACAGAGATAACCAAGAGTGCCTAATGGCTCTGATAAGCCAGTCAGTGAGGGATGGATTTCCCTCATGTAAGTGGGTGAAACATCACATTTGTAAGCAGCTCTCTATGTATTCTACTTTTCTTCTTCCTTTTTTTTCTTTTTTATCAGGATCTCCTGAGTAGGTCAGGCTGGCCTTAGAATCATAATCTGCCTCCTTCAACCTCTTGAGTGCTGGGATTACAGGCTTAGTTCTGGCTTTAATTACACTCCTTCACTGATAAATCCCATAGGCCATGGAATTTTACACACATTTGAATCAAATTGTTATCAAAGACAGTGGCCACACAAACCTATCTGTTACAGTTACCACACACCACGCAGGTACAGCTACAGCAGCCTTCTTCTTGCAGCCTTTGAAAGGTGTAGTAATAAACTAGGCAATGGAATCCATCTTTTAATGGTAATCTGTTCACAATTATCTCCTCTTACCTTTAGTCTTTTTATTTCATCTTTCAAACACATTGTCTTTAACACTTAACTATCACATAAATATAATATACAAAGCATATAAATGCAAACATCAGCATCTTATTATGTGAAGACATAATCCTGTTTATTATCTCTATCACAATAGCCAACTTCTTAAGCATCAGCTTAAGCCAGCAGCTTAAGCCACCATTACCCAAATACAACCAATTCTATCAATCATTTGTATCAATTATTAAGGTGTTTCAATAGACTCCTTCTTGTATCTCTTGCTCCCTACTCTGCCTTATCTTCAGGATGACATTACCTACAAACAAAATTTTATACTATTTAGATAAATTCTCCAAAGATTTCAGGATCCAATTTGATCCCTTAACACTGTATTCAGGGCTTTTACTTTATCCAAACCTCCTTTTATTGTCTGATTTTCTAGCTGCATCAATACGCACTTGACACCTCATTCCCACATTAATTTCTGCACATAAACTTTAAAGTTGTTGCACATTGATCCTCTCTATTAGAATGTTTCTGTGGTATGTCATATTGTTAAATGTATAGTCAGGGTTCTTTCAAGAAACAACTCATATTGTAGAAAGAGATTTCTTAGGTTGGCTTACACAATAGGAGCGGAGTAGTCTAAAAATGTCAGTCTGCCTGCTGGGGAAGCTAAGAGCCTGCTCAATTAAAAAAGCTGAATGACTCAGCAATTGGGATCTGGTGCTGGAGTTCTGCAAGGTTCTGGGTGAGTGGCTGGTGTTCAGTCCTTACCGAAGGGCTCAAGAAGCTGGCATCTGGTGTCAGTGAGATCCAGCATGACTGTAGATGCACTCTGCCAGAAGGAAGCGAAGGCAGGCAAGTGGACACTGCTTTATTCTCAGACCTATTTATATTGGGCTGTTCGTTGGCTAGCACTGCCCACTTTCAGGGAAGGTCTTTGCCAATCGGTTAATGCTTTCTGGAAATGGTCCTACAACAGACCTACAGGTATGTCTCCCAGGAGATTCTAGAGCCAGTTGAGTTGATAACCATGTTTAACCATCACCAAGGTTGGATCATCTGAAAAGATGAAGGTCTAGGAATATTTTTCTGAAAGGTTTTTTTTTTTTTAATCACATTTCTACTTCATAAGAGCTTTCCATCTTGCCTCTACATGGAAATCTCTGCTTACATGTCAGTCATTGTTGTCGACTACGAGCCCCTTGAAGCCCGAGACCATGTTATTCATGTTGGCAAAGCTAAGGAATGAGACAGGGGTGCTCATTAAATCAATATATGAGTTTGTGAATGAGTTGTCCATGATTCTCACTTTTGTTTCTACAGTTTGGGGAAGTATTTGCTTTCTAGCAAAGTTTACATATTTACAATTAAGTATATTTAGACTAAATCACTGTTTGTACAAGTATTCATCAAAAATTATTAATGTATGAAAACTAAAATATGTGAAGGAGGCCTGAATGGTATAGGTGCTGGTCGTCAAGGCTGACATACTGAGTTTGCTTCCTCCCCTCCCTCCCTAGTACCCTCATGGTGGAAGAAGAGAACTGACTCCCGCAAGTTGTCCTCTGACCTTCCACGTTCATACTATAGCATGTGTGCACCCATATACATTTTATATACACAAAGTAAATAAATGCTGATTTTAAAAAAGATATAAGGGAAATAAAGGTAAAGGAGTTATGGTAGGAAATGAGTAGGTATTCATAAAATTTTAAAGACATTTTATAAATGAATTTATATAAATTCTTGTTTATTTTAGTTAGTCTGGAGGACAGCTCCTTTCTTTGCATCTTCTTTCTGGATTCTCCCTATATTGTTATAAGGAGGAGTGAAACACCACCACTGCTATAGTGATGTGTAGAAACCCCACCAACATACCTAAATTCTGGATAAAAATATAATTTGAATTCTGAATCGCAAGAATGATGAAAATCTTCATAAATCAGTCAAAACTGTAAAGATTAAGAAAGACAGAAATACTAATAAATACTTAAGGATATTTTTTTTCCAGCTGAGATTGTCTTCCATGACAAAAATCTCTGCAACTGGCAGCAGGATTGCAAATTAAGGCCGGCCTGGCCTATATTGCAATATCCCATTTCAAAAACAAAAACAAAGAGTGAGGATTCTTTTGTTTTCTGTTTTTGTTGTCATTTTTAAATAAAGTAAAACAAGCAGTTGTAGGAGTCCCTAAAGAAGACTGTGGGTGAAATAATCCCACAGAGGTAAGGCTTCAGAAGCAAGAGGACTTTGTGTTCAGTGAGTTAGCTCTGCCCTAGCTTTTCATTATACTGACTATGACAGAGGCAACTCTGAGCACACAGGTCAGTGCACACACTTGCTGGGCCCAAGGTCCATTCTCAACAGGAAAGGGATTGCTTTGCCATTTGAACCTTGAGATGGAACAAAAGTGACTCAGAGTTCATAATTTGTTATGCCCAAATTATACTCAAACACATTATGTATATATCCAACATGAAGGGAAAAAAACACATAAAAATATAGGAAAACAAAACCACACTCCAAATTACAGATAAAATTAAACTCTATGAAGACTTTTCGAAAGGAAGGAAAATGATAGACAGGTTAAAGAATGCATTTGCTCAGCTTGGAACATGAAGGAGGCCAAAGCACCAGAAACTCTCTAGGATGGTAGAACAAAGGCACCATATGACACCCATGGGAACCTAGATCCCTACAAAGCTAGGGGGTGGGGAGGATGCTCTTCCCCCATAAAATGAGGATGAAAAGAAGGTGACATAAATCTCAAATAGGGATACAGTTAGACCCTGAATGATGTCAGTAGTGTTCAAGGTATTATTTTTTGGGGGGAGGGGAGGTTGAGACAGGGTTTCTCTGTGTAGTTTTGGTGCCTGTCCTGGATCTCGCTCTGTAGACCAGGCTGGCCTCAAAATAATAGAGGTCTGCCTGACTTTGCTTCCTGAGTGCTGGGATTAAAGGCATGCACCCCGACTGCCCGGCTAGGTATTACTAAGTTTTTGTAACATCATACTTGACACATATAATATAATATATATATTTATTTATATACTTATATATTACAACAGAGCCACAAAAGGACTGTCACATTTCCAGAATCATCATTGCATTAAAAGAAGGAAGAAGAAAGGAAAAGGCAATGGACTTTCTTGATAAGATCTCTTATAAATTTAATAAGGAAGAGAAGGCCACCTCAAATGATATTCTGATACACTTTTCTCTTCATTATCACAAAGTGCCTAACTTTAGAATAATTACCAGCCAAAGAGCATGTGATCACCTCCACTAGTTCGCAGCAATCATGACTTCTCACATGGAGATAGAGGCACCGTAGGAGTAATCTACCCTTATTTTCCCTTTTATATGGACAGTAAAGGTTGTGCTATGATTTTTTTAAAAATGCAGAAGATGGCTTTTGTGTGTGTAATAAAGAAAATCTGCCCTAATTAGCAAGGAGGAAAATAACCCCAAAGAAACCAATGATAGACAAATACTGAAAGCAAATAAATATATGAGTAAAATGTAACTAGAGTTTTGTGTTTGTTTATGAGAAATGAATAAACAACTGAATTACTTTACAACAGTAATAAGAAACTTCTTACTGAGACAATAGGGTCTTCTCTATCTCCAAGGAAAGGTCCAAAATAATGACGAACAATGGCATTATTAGAAAGTATGAGCTTTATAAATGCTAAGAATTTTATAAATGAATGCACAAGAAAAACCAAATGATCTTTTTTTTTTTTTTGAAAAATTTGTCACTCTGTAAAAGGCCTGAAGGGCTCAAAATAAAAAAGAATAAAAAGAGAATTTTGTGAAAAAGGAAATCTACCAATTAAGAGACCGAAGTTGTCTGTTTGGATAACAGAAAAATCCAACTGTTCTTCACCTCTAAGCCAGGTCTATTGACTATTCTCGAGAGAAGTGAGACTACTTTGAAGAGTTTTGGCCTCAGTGCATGTGCCCTGTAATTCTTTTGACAACCACCACACCCCTAGAACTCTTAACCACACTGTATCTTTCTGTGGACTTCTATTCATATGTCTGTATTGATGATCAATGCATTTATTGTATCTGTAAACTCATTTAAATAGGACACAGAAAGCTAGAGTTGTAGAATTCTTCAGTCAACAAAACCTTGTAAGCTTATTTATGTGTGCCATTCATCAACATTAACAAATAGAATTTAGATATTTAATTAAGGCATCTTTTGGACATTCATTCTTCCCACCTTGCTTTTTTTTTTTTTTTTTTTTTTTTGGGTTTTTTGAGACAGGGTTTCTCTGTGTAGCTTTGCGCCTTTCCTGGAACTCGCTTGGGAGACCAGGCTGGCCTCGAACTCACAGAGATCCGCCTGCCTCTGCCTCCCAAGTGCTGGGATTAAAGGCGTGCGCCACCACCGCCCGGCTTCCCACCTTGCTTTTTATTGTTTGTTTGTTTGTTTGTTTTCCTAATATGAATATTCTTGCCCATAAATGTAAGAAGTAAATTGTTTTTATAAAAGCAACAAATACAGAAGACATGTTTGTAGCATTTAAAAATCTATTCTTTCAGAGCACTTTGAGGTTCACAGTTAGTTTGCATGACAGTTACAGAGATTTGCTAAATCCTACCTCCTCCCATGAGTAGCTCCCATTGTCACCATTTACCTCCTATGGAATCTTGTATGAGAATCATCCTTAAAGCATTATATGCTGGTAGGTCAGTCCCAAGTACAATATGCAGAGTTGGGACATTTGGGAAGTAACCAAATCATGAGCGATGAAACCTAACAGAGGGCTCCATCCATACTGGACTCATAATTTGATGGTATTAATGGAGGATTATGGAAGACAAGAGGTGGGTTTCAGTTGAAGGAATTGGGTAACTGGGGGCATGCTGTGAGGGGGATGCCTGCTATTTTTTCTGGTAACTTTCCTTCTTTTCTCTGTTCCCTAACCATCATGAAGTGATCAACTTTCTTCTGTGATACCCTGCAACTGAAATTCTTCAACTTTGCTGAGAGCCCAACAATGGAGCCAGCCAACCCTGGGCTGAAGTCTCTGAAATCTTGAACCTAAATAAATCTTTTCTCCCTTGACTCGCTTTTCTTGGGTATTTTGTCACAGCACTGAAACCCTACTAATATAACAGCTGTGAATCCTTGTCTTAGTCACTGTTCTATTGCTGTGAAGAGACACCATGACTGTGGCAACTCTTCTAAAGGAAAGCATTTCTTTGGGGCTTACTTACAATTTCAAAGGTTTAGTCCATTGTCAGCATGAAAGGGAGCATAGTTGCACATAGGCAGACATGGTGCTGGAGAAGTAGCTAAGAGTTCTACATCTGGATCCATAGACAGCAAAAGAAGGGGAGCCACTGGGTTTGCCTTGGGTTTCTGAAACCTCACGACCCATCCCCCAGTGGCATACTTCCTCCAACAAGGCCACACCTCCTAATCCTTCTAAGTAGTACCATTCTCTGATGACTGAGCATTCAAATATATGAGCCTATGGGAGCCATTCTTATGGTGATATTTTCTTTTGTACCAAAATGTTATTTGTATGTTAATAAATAAAGTTGCCTGGGGGTCAGAGCTATTAACAAGCCATAGGAAAGCAGGGCAGTAGTGGTGTACGCTTGTGATCACAGCACTTGGTAGACAGAGCTAGTAAGTCTCTGTGTGTTCAGGGATACAGCCAGCATTGGATACACATGCCTTTAATCTCAATACCAACCATAGAACACC
>CABHPP010131770.1:0-18297 GCA_902168425.1 Peromyscus attwateri | reverse complement strand
AGGAGGAAGGGTAAGGTTTTAGCTCTTAGCTCTGACCTCTTGGCTTTCTTCTTTGCATTGGTTCTGTGTTTCTTATTTATAAGACAGTTGGATACATCTATACATTCTTATTTAACCACCATAGTCATAAAAGTGACCCTTTCTTCTTCCATGACAGAAAATGTGTTTCATGATTAGTAAAGGCTAAAGAAGAAAACTCTACAGTTACATGACACTTTACAGCCCAAAGCTGCTGTGGGATAATGCTCTTGTACACTGGTTTAATAAAATGCTAATTGGCCAGTAGCCAGGCAGGAAGTATAGGTGGGGCGAGCTGACTAGTAGAATGCTGGGAAGAGGAAGGGCAGAGTGAGGAGTCAGACACAGAGGAAGCAAGATGACAAGGCAGAACTAAGAAAAGGTATCAAGCCATGTGGCTAAACATTGATAAAAATTATGGGTTAATTTAAGTGTAAGAGCTAGTTAGTAATATGCCTGAGCTAATGGCCGAGTAGTTATAAATAATATTAAGCCTCTGAGTGATTATTTTATAAGTGACTGCAGGACCTTAGGGCCGGGCAGGACCTTAGAAACTTCTGGCTACATAAGACTACTTTGCTTGACCAGCTCTCCAGATTGTTGGAATTCAAGTCTAACTTTTTAAAATTAAAGGAAGGAAGGAAGGTCTGGTTGCTGCCAATTAGGTGTGTGTGCCTAAAGCCACATATGAAAAGGCAACCAACATGATGATGCTGACTTGAGAACTTAGCATCTGGAAGAGCAGTAACAGAAGGCCAAGAAGGGAATCAGACCAACCTGCAGCTCTTCACTGGGATGAGAAAAACATCAAGAACAACAGAGATTATAATTCAGGGGTGTGAAGCTTCAGAATAAATACAGCAGGCAGACTCAGGAGTACTGTCCACCATGAAGCCGATCTGAAGGCCCTTACATATTTATTTCCTTGTTCCAATTCAGTGTTGGGGATTTAATTCTGAAAAGCAGAAAAGAAATAAATGTTGAGTGGAGACATTTGGAATACAGTTTTATAAGGGGTTTGGAAGGAACCATGTAAGAAAAAACACTTTTTAAAAAGAAATGAACTCTCTAAACCTAAGCCATTTTTATAAGTGGCTCAGAGAAGTCTCTGGGGACAGATAGGAACCTCTGGAAGTGCCAACAAGATATATTTCATCATGTTTCAGCATCTGGGAGGATGTTTGAAGAGGTGATAATGGTTACAGGATGAGGAGATCATTTTACATAAAATAAACTAAAAAGGCTGAGCAGAAAACTGACTTTCAGAATGTCAAGACTTAGTCATAGTGAAAACAATTCTTGAGAAACTTTGATAAGGAGTCACATGTTACCATCTTTGAAGGTCTGGCTTATAAAATAATGCAATGAGTTAGCCTTGTGAGGGATAATTTCCAATCCCTTCATGCAGCCCTCATTTCAAAGGGGAAAGGAAGGCTGGTTTCAAGGGGTGAAATGTTACTTAGTGATTTGGGAAACACCTTATAAGCATATATAACTCCAGTGGAAATAAATAGAAAATGTAGATCAAAAGAATGTAGAAAAATAGAAGTTTCTATTACTTTGAATAAGCCAGAGAGATTATTTTAATATTCTATTGCTTCATTTTGTTGTGTTCCAGACTTATATGGGTAAAGAAACAGAACAAAATGTTATCTGAGCAATATCCATCAGTAGGTTTCTCCCAACAGGCCTATCAAGTGAACAGCTAGTCATTCACCAATAACTAACACAATCACATCAGCAACTGCAATGCCTGCTTTTAGTATAACAACATGAAAAATACATTAAAGCAAGCAGGAAGAAAATGGCTGCCTACATGACTCCATGTCTTTTAACAGCAGGACAAATGAGAGATGCTCAGTGATGGGTGAGTGGAGAGATAGTTAAGCTCAGGTCTTAGTCTTGAAACCCAGTACCACTCTCACCATCATGGCACTTGGTGCTGGACAATGCCTTGCAACTAATGCCCAGAGACCCAGCCTAAGAGCTGCTGCAGCTTAGGCACTTGAAGGCCATCATCCCTCTTTGAAGCCTGGGCATCAGAGTAGGGAAGAAGACATCTTCCTCCGGGGAGTATGGCACAAATACTAAAGCAGGACTTTGTTTCGGAGTTGAGGACCATGCCAGCTACCCAGGAAAAAAACTAAAGGCCATGGCATAGGCTACAAACCACAGCTAAAACCTCTAGACACACCTTAGTGTCAAGAGGGGACTTATTGTCAGTGAGACAGATTAAGATTTGTCTAGTATTATGTCCAGCCTTTGAATAAACTTAAGTTGCACACATTTCTTTCTGATATTATTCAGGTCCTAGAAGTTGT
Source organism: Peromyscus attwateri (assembly GCA_902168425.1). NCBI lineage: Eukaryota > Metazoa > Chordata > Mammalia > Rodentia > Cricetidae > Peromyscus > Peromyscus attwateri. The sequence goes on along the minus strand of CABHPP010131770.1, from coordinate 15,958 downwards.
GACTTAAGTGGGGCACAGTTTAAGGTGAGACTTGGTGGCCAACACAAGGTTTCTGATACCCATATTCTAAATCTTGAGCAGTTTCACTATTGCCACCCCAGCATTCACAGGTAAGATATAAGGACTACCTGCTCCACCCCTCAACCCCATCTCTTGCAGAGGGATGGAGTTGTATTTTGGCTCCTATTATTGTCATCTCTGGGCTTGAGTGCATCCGAGATTATGAAGGTCCTTGATTGACTCAGCTTAAGATTAGCCAAGGGCAACAAAGTGCTGTCTGTACTAATACCACTCTAGCAATATGGTACAATTCTCATTCACTTCATTAGAACAAGATAGTACCCAAGACTTTGTCCTGAAACTCAGCACTGAGTTGGTGAAAATTTCCACTGGGAAGATCCTTAATGGCTCTTGCTCCCAGGCTACCTGGAGATGGAACGTTTGGAATAAATCCGGTGTCAGAAAAAGACACGTGGCTTTACTTTATCAGACTTCTAGTCCAGCCACCATCTCTTGTGGCTGGTGGAAGCCTCCTTAGGCCATGGAACCACCCCAGTGGTAGATAATTCTATAGAACTGTGGGCCTTAGCTTTGTACTATACCAGCATTACAGTGGTCTTTGTAGATTAAATGTAACACAGCAGCATTGGCAACATTTGGCACTATTTGATGGACACAGGAATAACGGTAGTTTATAAAGAACAGCTGTTACTAAAATGAAAGATATTAAGTGCTGGTGAAAATGTAGAGAAAGAGGATTCATACAGCCTTGGAAGAAGTGTTATTGCAGCCACTATGGAAAAATAATATGGAGGCTGTTCAAAAAATTAAAACTAGAAATGCTATGTGACCAAGCAATCACTATTGTGTATGTATGCAAAAGTATTGAAATTGGTATGTGGAGAAGACATCTGTTTTCACATGCTAGTGTTATTCACAGCCGTGAAGTTGAAGTTACTGAAGCATCCTGAATGAACAGAGGAAATGTGGCACACAGTGAACTGTTACTTGTCACTCAAAAGAATGTCCTATTGGAATTTCAAACAAAATACAACATGATGGAACTAGAACTACTTAAGTTAAATGAAATAAGTTGGGCATAAAAAGACTTTATTATTTCACTCTTATTAGTATCTAAAAATGTTGATCTCACAGAAGTTAAGAGTAAAACAGTTGTTACCAAGGTCTGGGAGAGTTGAGTAAATGGAGGTTGATCAATGGATACTAAATTAAAATTAATATAGTTGTCAGGTTTTTCTAAAGGAACAGAAATTACAAAATGTGTATGTGTGTGTGTGTGTGTGTGTGTGTGTATGTGTGTGTGTGTGTGTGTGTGTGTGTGTGTGTGTGTGTATGTTTTAGAATGACTTATGGGGTGTGGTCCACACAACCCAACAATGTTTGTCTTAAATTGAGAGGCTAGGAATCCAGGAATTGCCCAGTTTTTGAGGCCAGATGTCTAAGACATACCACTTTGGGGCTGAAAGCCTACAAGATTCCTGGGGAGCAGCTAGTCTTCAGTCTACATTGGATTTCCAAAGAAATTGGTTCTAACATCAGTGGAGGAATGCCCCAGCAAAAGGACAGATGAACTGAACAGACAGAGTAAGTACAAACAGTTAAAAAGATTGCTTCTCCTGTGCCCTTTTATCTAAGTTATCAGCAGAAGGTGCCACCCCACATTTAGGACAAATCTTTCTGCTTACCTAGAAAATCTCTCACAGGCAGGCCCAGCAGCTTGTGCTTAGTTGATTTCAGGTGACTTCAAGTTGACATCTCAGATGAGCCACTACAGTTAGGAACAAAACATTCTAGGGTGAACTACACAATTGGGTGACTGTCCATAACAATAAAGTACTTTGCATGAAAAAATTTAGAGGAACATATTTTTAAAAGTTTCACCATAAAGAAAGTAGAGACCTGGCTTCACACAAGAACTGCTTCTCATGCTATGCAATTGAAACAGATAACATCCGTAAAACATTTTCTGACTTAGCAGAGCATCTTAATAAATTAACCAAGGTGTTTTATGGGACAACTGAGAATGCTATGCTGATGTTTTGAACTTAAGTTTCTTATTTGCTTCTTTGAAAATTTAAAAAAAAAATTGAAAACCAATTAAGCTAAATTCATTATTCAATTTGCACTTCAACTGGGTACAAGATGTATTTTTAAATATCAAATAGCTGAAAATGGTGGAACATTAAAAATAATTGACACTTTTTTCTATCATAAAAGAAATCTCTGAAACATCTGGCTTTGATGCTCTATACTCTCACAGCAGTTACATATTGCTAGTAAACTTGCATTTAAATTAAATCAAGTAAATAAATTATACATCTGATTTTTACCATAAATATTGTGTTCCTTTAGACACATTGCCCTAATAGTTAAATTTGTTTCCTTTAGATAAGAAAGAAATCAGCAATTTGGTAGCAAATTACACAGAAACAAATCACACTGGTAACAAAATGGCAACAAAACTTTTTACAACTTTTAGTAGATGTATTGTCATTGGTATTTACCATATTTCTTTCATCAACATGCCATATTTACCTCATCAAAATTCCAATGCCATTCTTTACAGAACTAGAAAAAAATAATTTGAAAATTCATGTGGAAATACAAAAGACCACAGACAGCCAAAGGAATTCTAAGCAGAAAGAACAATGAGGGAAGAATCATAGCATCTGACTTTAAACTATACTACTGAGCCATAGTGATAAAAATAATACAACAATGACACAAAAACTAACTTTTATACCATTGGGACAGAATAGAGGACACAGAAAAAAATCCTCACCTAGTTATTAACACCTAATTTTTTACCAGAGTATCAAAAACATACTCAGGAAAAAGACAGTCTTTTCAACAGATTGTTCTTGTAAAACTAGATAGTCACTTTCAGAAGAATTAAATTAGGTATATAACTCTTATCTTTTAAAAAATTAACTCAAATGGATCAAAGACCTTAATTTAAAATCTGAGATGCTGCAAATACTAGAGAAAAACATATGGTAAACATTTGAATAAATAGGCAATAGGTGAGAACTTTCTGAATAAGACTCCGAGACTCTGATAGCACAAGAAATAACTCCAAACATTGACAAATAGGATTATATAGAGAGAAGTATAAAACTTTTGCACAGCACAGGAAACTATTGGTAGAGTGAACCCATAGAATGAGAAATAATCTTTGCAAGCTATGTATTAGCCACAGGGGCATTTAACACACACACACACACACACACACACACACACACACACATACACACACACACACACACACACACACACACACACAGTGGTAGTTTGAATGTAATTGGTCCCCATAAATTCATAGGGAGTGGCATTATTAGTAGATGTGGCCTTGTTAGAGGAAGTGAGTCATTGTAGGGGTGGGCTTTGAGGTCTCCTTTGCTCAATCTTTGCTCAATGTGACACTCAGGTAACTTCCTATTGCCTGCAGGTCAAGATGTAGAACTCTCAGCTTCTTCTCCAGCACCACATCTGCCTACACATCACCATGTCATACCATGATGACAATGGACTAAACCTCTGAAAATGTAAACCACACCAATTAAATATTTTTCCCTTATAAGAGTTGCCATGGTCATGGTGTCTCTCTACAGCAATAGAAACCCTAATTAAGACAGAAGTTGATACCAGGGACTGGGGTAGGCCTGATCATGCTTTTGTTCAAAGGAATATTGACTTTGGGACTATGGAGTAGAAAAGCAGTTGAACACTTTAAGTGCTGCTTAATGGACCATACTAATAGGCGCATGGAAGACAGTGGTGCTGAGTGTGATTTGATGAACTATGGAGGAAGCTCAAGAGGTTTCAGAGGAGAAGAATTTTAGTATGCTGCCTAGAAATCATTCTTGTGATATTTTGGTGAAGAATGTGGCTGCCTTTTGTCCTTATCCAAAGAGTCTGCCTGAGGCTAAAGTAAAGAATTTTGGATTAATTCTGTTGGCACAGGAAATCTTAAAACAGCTTGCTATGACTCTGTCATATGGTTATTAATGGTAACTCTAAGGAAGATTTATAATGAAAAGGAGCAAGCTAAATAAGGAAAAATGCAGAATGTATAATTTGAGGAGAAAAGGAGCACCAGGAAGTAGATTAGAGCTAGGTTCTATGTTCGAAGGATAAAAAGATTAAGAAATGGAATAAAGGGAATGGTAACCTCAGGGCAAGACCCCATCCAGCTAAGTTTCCAACTTATAAAAAGAAATTAAAGAAAATCTTAGAGTCAGGTATGGTGGTGCATGCCTTTAATCCTAGAACTCCAGAGGCAGAGGATGGTGGATCTCTGAGTTTAAGGCCAGCCTAGTCTACAGAGCAAGTTCCAGAATAGCCAAGCCTAGGCATTAAAGGTAACCATAGAAAACAGAGATGATGAAGATGTAATTGAATGAGGGGGCCAAGTTCCAGCACCAGTAAACAGAAGAACTTGGCAGCTTCAGCCACATAGTTCTGCCTTTAAGGATAGAAGAAAGGGGTTATGTATAATGCCTCTGAGACTAAGGAAAGACACTGAGGCTAGGCATGTGTCAGGGTGTTCCTGAATGGAAGCTTAGAGAGGCCATTGCTTGAAGCTGTGAAATTGAAGTCTGGATTCCTTTGGAGCCCCCCAAGATGTTGAAGATGCTAGAGCTGTGGGATACCTGCCAAAGAAAGCTGCTAACAGGAAGTGGAACCATTCCAAGAGAAAGAAATATGCTGCAGTCAACAAAGCTGAAAGGAGTTGGAGATCTTATGGATGTTTTGACATCAGACACGGAGATGCAGATTTTTGAGTATGCCCATCTGGCTTTCAGTCTTGCTTTGGTCCAGTATTGTCTCACTATGCTCCCTTGCCTACATTCTAGAATCGTAATGAATATCCTGTGCCATTATCTGTTGTAAATATGTAATCTGTTGTTGTTGTTTTTTTTAACTTTGATTTTATAGGGGATTGTGGTTAAGAGATTGAATGAATCTCAGAAGAGACTTTGAATTTTGGGCTTTTAAACATTGTTGAGACTGTGATGGACTATGGGGACTTTTGAAGTTGGACTAAATGTATTTTGCATTATGATATTGTTACAAGCTTATGGGAGCCAAGGAGTGAAATGTGGTAGTTTGAATGTAATTGACCTCCATGAGCTCATAGGGAGTGGCATTATTAGTAGACGTGGCCTTGTTGGAGGGTGTGTCACTGTGGAGGTGGGCTTTGTGGTCTCCTTTGCTCAAGCTTTGTTTGGTGTGCCACTAAGACCACTTCCTATTTCCTGTGGGTCAAGATGTAGAACTCTCAGCTCCTTCTCCAGCACCATACCTGCCTGCACACTACCATGTCACACTATGATGAAAATGGACTAAATCTTTGAAAATGTAAGCTACCCCAATTAAATGTTTTCCCTTTATAAGAGTTGCTATGGTCATGGTGTCTCTTCACAGCAATAGAAATCCTAACACACACACACACACACACACACACACACACACACACACACATCACTGCCGACGGGTCAAAGAATTAAACAGACCACTAATGTGATTAAATCACTAGCAACCCATGAAATCAGCTTAATGATCAAAGGAATTTATTTGGGGGTTAACTCACAACTATGGGAGATTTATCCTAGGGTCTGGGAAAGCTGAGCTATGCCCCACACTGAACAGCTTGATACATGATCTCAGCATACAAACCACGAGGTAGCCAAGAAAGAACCAAGTATGTGCATCCCAGGTCTTAAGGGTCCCCAGCTGCCATGCCTCATGGGCAGGTATCTTAAGGTCATAAGCAGAAATAACAGCTACAGCTGCCTCACTAGGGGTGGTACTTCAGGGCCTGGCTCAAACAGCCACCCACTACAGACAGCTCTCAAAAAAAAAAAAAAAAAAGAAATATAAGTGCTCCATATTTTAGTTTATAATTCTTTTATGAAAAATTCTCTGACCAAATCAACTTAGGGGAGAAAGAGTTTCTTTGGCTCAGAGTTTCATTTTATAGTCTATCACAGCAGTGAAACCAATATGAAAGGAGTTTGAGGAAACTGGTATCACCACATCTATACTCAGGATCAGAGAGCAGTGAACATATGCAAGAGAGAGTTCAGCTCACTTTCACCATTCTTATACTCTCCAGGATCCTCTGTCTGAATATGTTTTCACACACAGTGGGTGAATCTTCCCATTTCAATTAATATAATAAAGATAATACCCCAAAGACATGCCCACTAGCCAGCCTAATCTAGACAATCCCTCATTGAGACTTACTTCCCAAGTGATTTTACATTGAGTCAATTAACACTAGCCACTACAACTAAAAATAGTTTTAAAACTATTCAACCTTAGCCATCAAGAATATGCAAAATAAAACTACTTTCATATCCAATCTTATCCCAGTCAGAACAGCTATCATTGTTTAAGTTTTAACTCTCTGAAGGGAAACTCTCTTCTTTGGTAGTCGGAAGCTAAGGAATACCTGTAAATGGTCCAGCTCTGAAGGGAAAGATATCCCAGACAGTTGGAAGCCAAGGATTACCTATAGCTGGGAAGGGAAAGGTAGCCCAACAAGTGTTACTGCTCTACTCTGGTGAAGGATGGTTTCCCTTGTTCTGGGAAAGGGTTCCCTAATGCAAGTGTAACAACTCTGCTCCGGCAGGGGAGGGTTTCCCCAGTGAGGTTGTCACTGTGGAAATATGTTACAGCTCTGCTCTGCTTCCCTGGAGTGTAACAATTCTGCTCTAGTAAGGGAAAGTTTCCCCAGCCAAACCGTCAGAGTTCTACTCTGCTCCTGCTCCACTCCAGTGAAGGCTATTACAGTTCTTCTCTGCTCTGCTAAGGGAGTTTCCGCACAGAAATGTAGCAGTTCTTATCCACTACAGAGAGAGTCTTTACAGTTCTGCTCTGCTCACTCTGGCGAAATAAAGTCATTGCCGCAAACTTCCCTCAATGATTTATTGGGAGGGTGGAATCCAGGAGAATGGCTGCCTTTGCCAGGGTGGGAAAATTGCAGCCCCAAACTGAACAGGAACAGGGCTTATATTGGATTTTTTAGGGGTGGAGCTTTCCAAGGTGGAGATTTTCAGGATGGGGATTAGTAGGATTTCAATTCTTGAATTTTAGACTAGCTCAGAGATTGGTTGGATTTGGTGTTCGGGGATTGATTGCATTTCAATTGCTGAATTGGTTAGGGACAGGGTGTGTTTCTTCGGCTCTGGTCTCAGGGCCAAGGTTTTCTTTCACTGGCCCTTTGTATCCTACAATCATCAAGCAAAGAAATGACAACAAATATTAGTAATGATGTTGGAAGACAAACACTTATTGACTGCTTGTGGGTGAATAAATTGGCACGGCTCCTTTGGAAATCAGTCTAGAAGTTTCTCAAAAGTTTAAAAATAGAATTACCATATGACCCAGCTATAGTAGTAATGGGCATATATGCAAAGGACCCTTTATTTTACCACAGCATTACCTGCATATCTATGTTTGTAGTTCCTTATTCATAATAGCAGGGGAATAGAATTACACTAGATGTCCACCAACGTGGGGCTGAATAACAAAAAAAAAATGGTACATATATACAATGGAATTTCATTTCAAAGTAAAGGAAAAATAAAAATTTAAAAAATTGTAAGAACATGGATCCATCTGGAAGTCATTATATCAACTGAGATATTCCAGATTCAAAAAGTGAGATGCCACATGTTCTCCCATGTCATATTCTGTCTTCCACTTTTTATATAAGTGTATTTACGTGGGAGTGAGCATAGGGAGAGAATCTAGAACGGGCATGGGGAAGGAGAGGCTTTGAAGACGCAGGATGAGGAATATGATAGAATAAATGTGATACGGAAGGGGAAAGAAGACTCTGGGAGGAAGAAGGTCGAAATATGTGTGTGCTGGGGGCAGAAATAGGAGCAGAGCAGGGGAGGAGGATCAACCACAACAAAGTATGTCTGAAAATGCATAATGGAATTCATTAATTGTGTGACAATTTAAAAATACATTTACAATGACATAGAGCTTGCAGTATCTTGGGTAAGTCTAAGAAAAAAAAAGAAAGAAAGAAAAGAAAAGAAAAAAATGTCAGACTTTTATATGTTAGTTAGTAAACCTTAGAAAAATTGCTTCAAGAAACTCTTGAGTAAAAATATGGTGCCTAAGAGTTCAAGACTCCTGATAGGAGAGATGGGGATGCTTCTGAAGTTAATAACAACGCAAACCAGCAAGCATGCTGTGGCTTAGGTTTATAATGTCTCCCGAGGGCTCACGAGTTGTAGCTTGGTCCATGATGGAATAGTCAAGTGGTAGAGAATTTGGGACATAACCATGCTATGAAATCCCTTAGCTAATCAAAAGGTTAGTCCTTTTATTAATTCATAATTTATTGACATTACAGGGGACAATGGGAACTAGGAGGAAGGAGTTCTCTAGTCCTCTGCATTGGTGAGTACTTCTTGCTTTTGATCCCCTTTTTTTACTTTCTCTGCTTCTTGACCCATCATGAGGTGAGACATTCTCTCCCACTGCACCCTCTTCTGCCTCTCCTCAATTCCAAAGTAATGTAACGTGTCTACCATGAGTTGAAGCCCAAACAAATTGTCTTTTTAAATTGCTTTCTTGGGTATTTTTGGCACAGCAGAGGGAACCTGTCTCCTCTCTTTCATAATACTAATGTTTCTCTGCTGAATTTAACAGGAAAAATACACATTTTATTTTATGGCCAAGAGTAGTGAAGAATATTTTGAAGCAAAAAATACAAATTAGAAGATTCCCCACCAGATAGTAATCCCAATTATAGTCTGGGATTATGGCAAATTAATGGGACAAACCAATAGGCCAAAACAACTAAGCAGAAAACACAGAAAGAGTTCCAGACAAATGCGCAATTTTGACATTTTACTGGGATGCTACCACATATAGAAATTCTATATAGAAGAAGAAAAAAAGAAAATGAAAATGAAAACAAACAAACAAAAAACCTCAAAGCCCTAGCATATATTTTAAAATTGTGGTTCTCATGACCCCTTTGGGATCAGAGGACCCTTTCACAGGAGCCACATATCAGATATTTACAGTAGAGTCCATAACAGGAGCAAAATTACAGTTATGAAGTAGCAATGATATGGTTGGGGATCACCATAACATGAGGAATTGTATTAACAGGTCGCAGCATTAGGAAGGTTGAGAACCACTGTTTTAAAAGTTTCAAACACACTAAAGGCTTAAATGTGAAAGGTGCAAATAAAATTCTTTTAAATGAAAATTCTTGGAATATCTTCAAGAGCTTGGGTTAATATGATTTTAAACAAAATTTTAAAAAATAAATTGAAACAATATAAAATGTGTAAGAAGCCCCACAGAATAAGTTAAAAAATTTATTTAAATCTCATATTTAGCAAAATAACAGGAAAAAATGTAAAAAAAAAAAAAAATCCTCAGAGAGCATTTTACTACGTATAACAAAAAAACTACTGTCCTGATCACATGGATTTCTTATACAAATTGTTAAGAAACACAAAATAAGCAATAGAAATTTGGGGGGAGTAAGGTGGGGGTTGCATCATCAAATTGCAAGTTAACCAGCAAACAAGAAAAGATACTCAACTTTATACCAATAAAATTGCAAATTAAGAGACTACAGTGACAACAATGCCTTCTTAGGCAGAATATTTAAAATCTGATGTGTCACAGGTCAGCATACACAGGCAGCAACAGGACTATCTTAGTTTGGTTTTTCTATTGCTGTGCAAACAACCGAAAGAATCAACACCACCACCAACAACAAATGACCAAAAGCAAGTTGAGGAGGAAAGTGCTTGTTGGACTTACAGTTCTAACCAAAGAAAGCCAGGGTAGGAACTTGGAAGCGGGAACTGAACAGAGCCCCTAAAGGAATGCTGCCTACTGGCTTGCTCTCCATGGCTTGCTCGGCTGCTTCCTTCTACCACCTATGTCCACCTGCCCATGTGCAGCACCACCCACAGTGGTCTCCAATATTAATCAAGAGAACACCCCATGGACTTGTCTATGGGCGATCTTCTGGAAGCATTTCCTCATTTGAAGTTCTCTCTTCTCAGGTAACTCTAGTTTGTGTCAAGCTGACAAAACCCTAACCTCACAAGGGTCTTCTGGTGGGTGCCCTGTGCAGTGAAGCAGAACTTCGTCCAAATGCATCAGAATCAGACTGGCCTCCCATGAGTGTCTAATTAGGGTCTATCGCTATGATAAATACCAGGATCATAAGCAAGTTGGGGAGGAGAGGGTTTATTTGTTTACATTTCCAGGTAACAGTCCTTCACTGAGGGAAGTCAGGATAGAACTCACAGCAGGAACTGATGAAGAGGCACACAACAGCTCATTGTCTTGCTCTCCCATGGCTTGCCCAGCTTGCTTTCTTATACAGAAGCCAGGACCACTAGCCCAGGGTTGACACCACCACTCAGGGAGATGAGTCCTTCCACATTAATCATTAAGGAAATGTAACACAGGCTTGCCCACAGGCCACTGTGATTTCTTAGTTGAGATTTCCTCTTCTCAAATTACTCTGGCTTATGTCAAGTGGACATAATATTAGCCAGTACAATGGGACAGTTGACTGGGTACATAAAATTGGACTCAAGCCTGACATTCCTGGAGTTAATGTTTATGAACATTATCAATCAATTTCATAAGTAACTCAGATGTCCACCAATGGTAAAATTAGAGATATGCTGTGTGTAATGTTAAAATGGAAAGGCTGTTGATCAGAGACACAGTAAAAAACAGCAGCACGCAAACTTCAGACAATGATGCTTCCAAATATTATACTGAAGGAAATAATAAAAACAAACAAAACATTATACAGAGTATAAATTCATGATTCTGAAAAATAGGAAAGCTATATCTATAAGTAATAATTTCATTCAAAACGCAAGAAAAATGAGATGACCACTGTAAAAGTTGGAATGATGTTCAGCCTGGTGCTCAGCTGTGGATCTCTGATTCTGCTTCCATCAGTCACTGGATGAAGGCTCTATGAATTAATGAGAGAGAGGAGGGATTCTATGAACAAGGGACATTGAGAACATGATGGGAAAACATACAAAGACTGCCAGCCAAACTAGTGGAAATGCCTGAACTGTGGACCAATAGCTGTGGAGCTCCCATGGTACTGGACTAGGCCCTCTGGATAGGCAAGACAGTTGTTTAGTTTGAAGTGTTTAAAGGGTACCCAGGCAGTGGGATCGGGATATGTCCCTGGTGCACGAGCTGGCTTTTTGGAGCCCAGTGCCTATGATGGGACACCTTGCACAGCCTTGGTGCAGGGAGGAGGGGCTTGGACCTGCCTCAACTGAATGTACCAGGCTCTGCTGACTCCCCATGGGAGACCTTGCCTTGGAGAAGGTGGGAATGGGGGATGAGTTGGGGGGCAGGAGGAGGGAGGAGAGAGGGATCTGTGGTTGGTATGTAAAATGAATAGAAAATTTCTTAATAATAAAAAAAGAAAAAAAGTCAACCCTTAAAAAAAAAGTTGGAATTATGAAACTTGCTGGCGAAATGTTAGAAGTCAAATAAATGGGGGTAGGTGGGGGTGCAAGGACCTCAGAAAAACCTGTTCAGTTTCTATTTCATATCTTCACAGTAGATAGCTCACATATCAAAGTGCCATTAAAATCTTTTAAGTTGAAAAATATATTTATATACTCTTCTCTGTAGGTTTCAATAAAACAACAAAATTGCACAATGAAACACCTTCCTATGAAATCCTAAACCTGGATTACTATGCTTACCCCAAAAGCTGTGTGAAGATAGGAGGTTATTTGGTTATCATTTTTCTCAGTAATACATTCCAGTCTCTAACTCTTGACCTTTTAAAATACCAAGTATAATTATACTGTGATGTTTTGTTTAGGAATATGTAATTAAAGAGGCACCACTAAATTGTGGTAGTGTGTAATGTTTTCCAACTGCTAGACGTAGAATATACCACTGTATGGTATATATCTGCTCCTACTGGACTTTATGTTGTAGATTTATGTTTTAGAAGGCTTTCTTTCATTCTGCCACACTCTCTGTGTGGGTTTACTAGCTATAAATGAATCACTGTTTGGGACAAAGTCAAGAAAATGCTTCCACAAAACTGGTCCTTCCTTCTAGAACATACTATCTACACTTCAATAGTAGGTTTTTAAATCCAAAATTTTCAGATCATTATTGCTCTTTTTGTACAATGTTGTAGTTGCCAAAGTCAAATCTGGAATATGAGAAAAAAGGATGCCTGTCCACTCAATTAAACAAGAGTAGTGAGCAGAGGAAATCAGCAAGAATGAATTGTAATTTCACTTATTTCTACTACATTGCCTTTGACAGAAAAATCTTCAACTCAATGTATTTCGAATGCCAGGATTTTCTCCTTCCTGTGATTCCTGGCTTTTCTGTCTTTTAAAACTAGAAATGTAGCTTTAAGTTTTCCTCCTCAGACAGCTAATTCATGCAAGATTCAGTGACTATTCCTTGAACTAAGCCCAGAGTTTTAGAAGAGAGTTTCTTTTACTGTGTCATATGAAACTCTTTGCTGGCTAGTTCATACATCTATGAATAGGTACATTGATCTGAAGGGTTAAATTCAGCACTGTTTCATGCAAGGAAATAGCAAGTTAGAAAATGGATGTATTTGAGCACTGGCAAGAGCTCTTGAATGCTAGTTTCTTTCTATGTGAGTCTTGAATATACTTTATGACTCTTTTGCAGTAGATACAGGAGTAATGGTGTTTTCCTGTGTAATACAATCATTACAGTGTTCACAGAAAAGTCACTCTTGACATTTAATAATATGGAAAAAAATCCACAATTTCTTCTTCAGAGAATTCTACTACCACGTATAGAAATTTACGTAGGGAAATATGTCACAGACCCCTTGGAATTAATATCTAAAACAAATATCATAAGCTGTATCAAGATTTCCCTTAATAGTTTAGAAATTAGAAGCATTTAGAACTTTAGAAACTTATACACAGACACCAATAAACATGGGTGTGTGTGTGCGTGTGTACTTACTAATTTAGTTTTCTTTCTCCCAAATAAATCCCCGTACACAATCAATTGAAATGCATCCAGCTTCATTCTGAGAGATCCAGCTGTATGACAGTGGATATATGAATGTTTTTGAAAACCTTTTTTATCTAATTGCTACCCATGCTCTACTCTGTAGCAGGACTTAGCCTCAGTAATTCAAATTTTGTATTATTATTCTATTTATGTTGGTTTTGAACAGATTATACCGAACCAAATTAAGAGCATGTAATATGCTATTTAATGTATACGTGTGTGTGCTAAAAGTGCAAAGACAATAGGGAGTAATAAGCTTTCACAAAATAATCACAATTTGTATTTTAAACAGAAATAAATACCACATCTTAAAAGTATTCTCATAATTCCTTCCAGTCATTAATCAGTGATCCAAAGAATTTTGTCTGCCTTTAAACTGTGTGTAAATCAAATTATACAACCTGCATTCCTGTTTTCATACTTTTACTACCCTATATTATCTTTGTGAATTTTTTCTTGTGTTTTGCTGACATATATCGCTATTTAATATAAAATAATGATTTGACAGTATGGCCGTTTCTCAGAAAATTGGGAATCAATCTACCTCAAGATCCAGCCATACCACTCTTGGGCATATACCTAAGGAATACTCAATCATACCACAAAGATACCCGCTCAACTATGTTCGTAGCAGCACTATTTGTAATAGCCAGAACCTGGAAACAACCTAGATGCCTGTTAACTGAAGAATAGATTAAGAAAATGTGGTTCATATACACAATGGAGTACTACTCAGCAGAGAAAAACAATGATAGCATGAAATTTGCAGGCAAATGGATGGAACTAGAAAAAATCATCCTGAGTGTGGTAATCCAAACCCAGAAGGACAAACATGGTATGTACTCACTCATAAGTGGATTCTAGATATAAAGAAAGAACAATCAGATTGCAACCCACAGAACCAGGGAAGCTATATAGCAGGGGGCACCCTAGAATGACTGTGGCTTATAATAAGTTTTGGTTTTACTCAATTACTGGGCAAGCCTCAATGAAACATTTCACAATTAGGATAAGAATTTATACTGTATCAAGCTGATAATAGAAAAATAAATAAAAAAGTGGAAAAAATAATGATTTGAAAACATAATGTATTGTAACTATAGAAACTATGCTTAAATAACAGCATGTAAATATTAACAAGGGGCATTAGCTCAAATGCCCCTTGTTAGTATAAAATAAATTGAGGGAGCTAAAGGAAAGTTTGCCTGAGCAGTTCTTTTAGACTCTTCTATCCTACAAAGAAAAAGGATGATTCATTTTGATCTCAAAAGGCAGATCCCTCTTATCAAGATGCGGGGATTTGCCTTATTCTCACCTTACCTCGTTTGTTTGGCTATCTCTTATTAAGGAGAAGCATGAGAGTAGGGGCATTTCTTTCCCCTCTCTTGTGCTTCCTTCATCTGCTTTGCTTCTGAGTATTCTTGGAATCTCAGCCCCTCACTGGAGATAGGAAGTGATGAGATGAGAATAAAAATTAATGAAGTGATCAGCTAAAATATTATGGTACCAGAAACTTTTATTACACTTCCATGGTGATAAACCAAATTGTAGACTCATTGTTAAATAAAAATAGAATTTTTTACGTAAGTTAATACTGACATAGGAATTTTCAGTTAGTGCAACTGAAAAGCACTGCTAGCAGCATATTTCACCCAAACAATTGGAATAGGACCATGATCACCATGAGCCTTACTTAGAACTGTGGTGAATTTTATGTTTGATTTCCTAAAAATCAGCAAAGTCCAGCTAGTGAAATTTGGTGTCCATTTCCCAGATGAGTCCCACAGTTACATTAAGTTTCTTTCAGATCATGATTTCTTTCGAGAATAATCTGCATTTCTTGCCATTGTAGTGGGACTTAAGAAAACATCCAAACGCTTCCTGAGGGATCCTATGGGGCATGCCTAGATCAATGTGCTGTAGCTGTGGTTATTGCACTGGCGGTGACAGAATAAGTCTCCCTACATCTTCCTTCAAGAACCAGTAATCATCCTGAGTGTGGTAATCCAAACCCAGAAGGACAAACATGGTATGTACTCACTCATAAGTGGATTCTAGATATAAAGAAAGAACAATCAGATTGCAACCCACAGAACCAGGGAAGCTATATAGCAGGGGGCACCCTAGAATGACTGTTCATTTGTTGATGATTTGTTGTCTGGTTATATAAGAGTGTCCCACATATGTGGGGTGTTAAGTGTACCTTGTAATGGAGGGAGGTAGAGAGCCTAGACCATGAACAGTTCATACTCCTCTTCTTCCTGGAAATGAAATTGGCCACACCTTTTTGTAATTAACTATTGTTACTTGCACTGAATGTCTCTTTATTTTACTTGTGTGGGTTTTTGACATCTAGGTCACAATAAACTTAACCTTATGCTTAGTTTTCTTTTTTCGTGTGGAACAAGGATAACTGGACAGCTACTCACAACACCAGGGAGGCTACCTGGATAACAGGACCCCAAGAAAGACACGGGGATCGCCCAATGACAGAGAAATGGATGAGATCTACATGAACAATCTGGACGTGAGTGGGGGTAATGAGGGGCGAGGGGCGAGAGAAAGAGAACTTGGGGAAGCGGGAGATCCCAACTGGATCAAGAACAGAGAGGGAACATAAGGAATGTTCATGATAAATGAAGACCACATGAGAATAGGAAGAAGCAAAGTGCTGGAGAGGCCCACAGAAATCCACAAAGATGCCCCCACAATAAACTGCTGGCAATAGTCGAGAAATAGCCCGATTTGACCTACCCTGGTGATAAGATGGCCAAACACCCCAATTGTCGTGCTAGAAACCCCATCCAATGACAGAGGGAACTAGATGCAGATATCCACGGTCAGGCCCTGGGTGGAGCTCCGGGAGTCC